>OVBI01000887.1:0-49155 GCA_900406495.1 Sisymbrium altissimum
TATGATGTCTGGACACATAAGAAAGAAATCAGATTGATATAGTAAGCAGCACATGGATCACTACATAAATGATAAATAAAAGTACCAGAAAGATGAGAAAAGAAGTTCTCAAGAACAGCATTGTTCCTAAGCTGTTTATGGACTGAAAATAAAGCAGCTGCATATGNACAAGTTATCAATCGATCATTAGATAGACTATGACCTACATATATGGAACTGCAATCAACTTGCAGGAATCATAGCCGTGGTGTATGTGTGAGATTAAGGTCAACACATCTTAAATTACATAGGATGGTCATAAGAAAGAAAAAAGACCATCAAATTCGACCAAAGACCCATATGGATGGACCATGGGTTAATCTGTAAACACTTGTATTTCTAAATCCATCCGAGTAACATTGCCAAATAACATGGGTCGTGATGGAATCCTTGTGCATCAGTTGGCATATACTGAGAAAGTACTCAAGAGATTCAATATGGACCAGGCCCATCCATTGACCAGCCCAATGATGGATGAGAAGCCTCGGAATGGACAGTGATCCATTCGGTCCAAAGAAGGATGATGAAGAAATTCTCGGTCCGGAAGTTCCATACCTCAGTGCTATAGGAGCACTAATGTATTTGGCGTTTGTTTTGCCGCGAATCTCCTATCCAGATTTAGTTCATGTCCAATTCAAAGGCACTGGAACGGTATCAAGTATATCCTGTGTTATCTACAAGGGACAAAAGATTTAGGCTTATTTTATATTAACCTTAAAAAAAGAAGGTTTAGTTGGTTATGCTGATGCAGGTTATCTCTCTGATCCACATAATGCTAGATCGCATACCGGCTATGTGTTTACACATGGTGGCACAGCAATCTCTTGGCGATCTATGAAACAAACAATCGCGGCCACTTCGTCCAATTATGCGGAGATATTGGCAATTCATGAGGCCAGCCGCGAATATGTTTGGTTAAGGTCAATGAACCAACATATCCGATCAGATTGTGGCATGGTTGAAGACAAGGAACCAACCATTATGTACGAAGACAATGCGGCCTACATTGCACAGCTCAAAGACGGTTACATCAAAGGCGACCAAACGAAGCACATTCTCCTAAAGTTCTTCTTCACGCATGAACTATAAAAGGACGGTCAAGTTCAAGTTCAAGTTCTGCAAGTCGCTTAAGTGAAAATTCAGCCGATTTATTCACTAAGCCATTACCGATTTCGACATTCAAGAAACTCATACATCAGATTGGAATGCGAAAACTTGGAGATCTTCAGTGATGCTCAAATCAGAGGGAGTAATACGTGTTGTACTCTTTTTCCTTCACCATAGTTTTGTCCCATTAGGTTCTCCTGGTAAGGTTTTAATGAGGCAATATCCCCAAGCGTATTACAAAGATCCTTAGCATCTGGCATGATTATGTCATCCAAGGGGAAGTGTTATAAATCGATTAGTGATGGTCTCCATAACGGATTCAATATAACCAAGCCTAAGTCGGCCTATACTTAGAATTTTTCTATTCCTTATCGTCTAAAATTTTCCTCTCTTATTTATGTAATATTTTTTTTTCCCCTTCATGTAAACCACTATATATGAACCTCTAGTCATTCATTAATAGACACACAAAGAGACACACATAAACATTAACATTTTATCTTTTGTTAATGGTTTTTTTTTGGCTGCTTAATTTCCCAATATTCATTCGATCCAAATCATCTAAACCGCATAAATACCATCTAAACCGCCAAACCGGGAACGCAAAAGCATAGGGCCTACGTGGCAGCGTTTAGGGCACTTTCATGAAACACTTTGAAAAGAAAAAGTCAAAAGCAGTTGACCACACACACAACAAGACAAGCGCTCTCTCTCTTCTCTCGTCCGCCTCGACTGCTCTCTCTACTCTCTGTGGAAAGAACTGAAGGAAAATGGGAAAACGAGAGAAAAAACCTAATCGACGTCGCCATAAAGGAGAATTCTCCAATAGTGGCGAAGATTTCTACGATCAACAACCGCCGGCTGCTGCCGCCACCGTCGACGAAGATGAAGAAAACTCTGAGGAAGAAGAAGAAGAAGTAAACAACGAGCTCCAGTCATCAGATTTGCCTTCAAAGTTCCTTTTATACCAACAATCAGTTCAGGTAAATCTCTTAGTTAAAAACCCTACTCTGTGTTTTGTCTTTTCAAGTGGTTTTGTGAAATCAATTTTTCAGCTAATGCTTGCAAATTAGTATGTTTCTTAGGAATTTGATGGGTCATTGAGTTTATGGAACTAAAAGAAATGATTTTTTTTCTTTTTCGGACAGAAGCATTAAGCTTTAAGTCAATTGTATTATTTGTGTTTGGAAGCTACTCTGTTGTTTTGTCCTTAAAAGTTATACTGAGTGGTTTTATGAAATCAATTTTCTTCTTCTGGCAACTTTTTCCCACAGAAATTCGTTAGAAAGCTAATGCCTTTAAATGTTTGCAAGATAGTATGAAACTAAAAAAAAAAAGTAATTTTTTCGTTCTCTGTCTCTCTTACGGGAAGAAGCATTAAGCTTTGATCCATTGTGTTATGTGGGTGTGGTGTAGTCACCAAAAGTAGACTCTGTTGTTTTGTCCTATAATTTTTTTTTTTATAAAAATTTAAAAATAATTGTTTACCAAGAAAATGTGAACTGTTACCATTTTGTAGCTTAAGCCACTTAATAATCGTCGTTAGAGAGTTCTTTGGTTTGATTATTTGAAGAGACCTCTAATGTGAATCTTTGATTTGATCCAAGTATGTTTTTGAGGCTCGCCACAGTTATTGCCTTGATTAAGACTGTTAAGAAATTTGTGAGAAAGCTAATGCAATTTTAGGGATCATTAAGTTTATGGAACTAAAGTAATGATTTTTATTTTATTTTTTCGTTCTCTGTCTCTCTTACGGAAAGAAGCATTGAGCTTTAAGTCAATTGTAATATGTGTGTTTGGTGCAGTCACCAAAAGGAGACATAAGCTACTTGCAGAAGTTCTTTTTGATGTATGTGGGTGGAAGGCAGCCTCTGCATTTTCAAGAAGATTTCTGTGGCACTGCTCTCTTAAGGTTTTTTTTATGTTTCTTGTCTGATGAAATGCTTACCTTGAATAGAATTTTCGCATGTTTATAAATTTGATCGTTTGAATAGTGCGGAGTGGCTAAAGACTGACACAAGACGGACTGCTATAGGGCTAGATTTCGACCTTGAGGCATTAGAATGGTGTATGGATAACAACATTAGTAAACTCGGTGCCGACGTGTGTTCGAGAATGTCGCTTTTCCATGGGAATGTTTTGACCCCTCTTGAGGCTAAGCTAGTTAAATCCAAATCCCACGAGCTGATACAAAATATCAGCTTGGATGATGGTGATGGTGATGGTGATGATGATGAGGATTTGGTTGACCCTGGAGTCGAATCTTTAGAGAAAGATGAGCCTGATTCCATACCAAAGAGGGATATCGTGTGTGCTTTCAATTTTAGTTGCTGTTGCCTCCACAAACGCTCGGAGTTGGTTACTTACTTCAAGAATGCACGTGACGCTTTGTCCAAAAGAGGTGGTATTTTCGTCATGGACTTATATGGAGGTGCTTCTGCTGAGGGACAGTTAAAGCTTCAACGGAAATTCCCGAGTTTCACGGTAAAAAATGTTAAAACTGTTCTACTTCATTTAGTTAAAAAGGGTGTCAGAGCTATAAAGATGTAACTTACTAACGATTGTCCATATCTTTTGGCAGTATACATGGGAGCAGGCTGAGTTTGATATTCTAACTCGCAAGACAAGGATCAGTCTTCACTATCACCTTCAGAAGCAGAACAGAAAGATTCGCCATGCTTTTTCATATAGCTGGAGACTGTAAGTGGCCTGTACTCTTCCTCCATATCCATTCTTTATCCAAAGTGTGACAGTATAGTAACGAAATACAGCATATCTCTTTACTCGTAGGGATTTGTATAGTTTTCTAGATAACTTAATAAGCGTAGGATGATGTTTCATCTATTATGTTAGCTTTTCTTCTTTGTTTCTTGGTTAGTTGGTTGAGAAAGATATCATGCAGTGGAGCTACTGTAGATCAAAACTTACACAAAACATGTGCTCGAATGTTGGTGGTATCTAAGTTCTCATGTTTGTGAATAAACCTTGTGTTGGTGGATAACTCGCAGCGATATTTATTGTTATATTCGGTTCAAGACAATATTCCTGCTTTCCTTAGTGTCTATAGATTGACTTGAACTATTGCACATGGATCTGTGATTCACTTTAAGTTCCTGATTCTTTTGTTCATGCGTGTGTAGGTGGTCATTACCGGAGATAAAGGACTGTATGGAGGAAGCCGGGTTTAAATCAGTCCATTTTTGGCTCAGAGAAATGCCGGACGCTTCTGAAATGCGTAGAACAGATGGGTTTGGTGCGGGACGTGATATCAAGTACGAACAAGTCAAGAGCTTTCAACAGTGCGATGCTTGGAATGCTTACATTGTTGCGGTCAGCGTCTAGTTTCTTGTACCAAACCGTTATGGTTGAGTCTTTATCCGAGTCCACCCCAATCATAATTAGAGAATCGGTTATGCTATCTTTTGGTCAAAAGCTATGGAACCTGACTTTTAAATCGACTTAAATTTTGTTTGTCACACTCTGGTTGACTTTTATGCACCAATAATAAAGGGGAAGTATTGGGTAAAATTTATGTGGTCGCCGCTAGGTATCGAAGCTGTTGAAGGCATACATACCACTTGTAAGGTTGCGCTGATTCCATGATTTTAGTCACTTTGTATTTTACAAAGAGTACATATATTGTGTTCTCTATATTACCTGTGCAACATAATGCTAATCTGACTTATCTACATGGCGAATCCTTCCGACATTTGCAATGGTAGTCTCTCAAAGAGTTTTTCACTACAAAAATATTAATAAAAAAAGTAAAAAGAAGAGAGAAAACATAATTAGTCGCTCATTTGAGAGACTCAAATAATTTTTTTGAGAGTCTTTCAGAACATTTGTCAATTATTAATTAGATCTTTTACTTGAAAAGAATAAAAATTTTAAAATAATAATTTCTTTTTTTTAAAGACTGAGAATCTCTAACCACTGCACATGGTGTTATAAACCGATTATTAGTATTATATTACTTGGCGAAATGTATTATAATAAAAATAAGAGAGACGATAACAGCGAGTAACAAAATACAACACCATAAGGCAACAGTGCATGATCGAATCAATAAACGTCCAGTCTCCAGATCGTATATGTTATGACCATGAGGGCAACGTCCAGCATCGGCTCCACATAGGTAGCAAAACTCATGTCTACATCTGCCATATATCAAGTAACTCTCGTGTTGATACATAAAATCTAAAATCTCCTGCTTAAGAATAAATACATAAATGAAATTCGAAAGAAGATGAGATTAAAGATGATACCTGCATTCTACTCTTACGCATCCTTGAGAAAGTTCAATCATGTTTTGACACTTAGGGCATTGACGCCACATCTTCTTATCAGCTAGAGATTGTAGCTTTCTATCGTTTGATTCAGGTTTTGGATTCAAAGTCTTGTAATTGTCGCATGACAAGTTGTTATGCCACGGAACTTTGCAGTTGATGCAAAAGGGTTCACGGCATTTGAGACACAATCTCCTAACTCCAGATTCTTCAGTAGATTTAACCCACATTAAAGCTGAGCACCTAGGGTTCGGGCAATAAACTCTCTCCGTTACAGGAATCAAGTTCTCCGTGATCCTTTGCTCCCAAATCTCTTTTATTTTGGGAGTCAGAAGGTTCAGACAACTGAAGACTCGAAGCTTACATTTGCAGCCATCATGGGGACATGTCATCAAGCTTCCCTCGAGTAGTCTCGTCTCTATATATCGTTTCATACATTCGGAACAAAACCGATGATGACAACTATCAACAGAAAACATCTGATGAGGACTGATATTGTCATCGGTACAGATACTGCAAGTCTCTTTCCGTAGAGGCATATCTATTCTGACCTCAGAAACTTTTTTTGCCATTGCTACTAATTGGTAAGGAAATTCTTCTTTCAAGGAATCCACGCTTTATGACCCTTCTAGCATATATAAGAAAACGATACGAATTAAGTAATACGAAACCATAAGGGATAGGAAATAGATGTTGATAAAAGGAAAAAAAGAAGAAGATAAAAAAACAGAAATATAAATGCAATTATGCAAACGAAACAAGGAAGAAGAATAAAGAATATAGAAAATCCAATTAGGCCGCGGTGCCTGTTTCTATTCCCCTAACGTGCTAATTTTAGAATAGAAGGAAATTTGGAAAACTCAGAGATTATATTTTAAAAACTACTAGACTCATATCCGCACGTGAGTGTGGTATAATATTATTTTCAATTAATAAAAAGAAAATTATTAAATTTATAAATATGAATATTAGTTATATAAAACTGAAAATAATGTATTATGTATTAATTTTTTTAAATTTTAATTTTTTATTATTTTCAAAATATGATAAATTATTAATAATTTTTTGTATTGAGATTTATAAGTAGTGCAGAAAATTATTAAATTAAAGTGTTGATTGATAATTAAATTGTTATATATATTTTATAATAAACATATCTTATAATATATTTATCGATTTATATATATATATATATATTTTTTTTTATTATATTAATATTATAATTTATAAAAGTTGACAGATTCGTTTATAAGACTAATCCGTTAATTTATTAGTTATCTTAAATATTTTTATTATCAAAATATGTTAATAAATTATTTAAATATTTTAGATATTTTAATAGGAAAAATTATAAAAATCCGTAGGTAAAAAGATAATAATTATTAACATGTCTCATTATATTATTGAATAATATATCTATAGACTAATTTTTAATATTTTTATTTTTTCAGTAACGGCCCATATATAATTTATCGTCAAAAATAAGTATTATATAGTCTATTCTATTAATTTTTATTTTTAGTTTCTAATATTTTTATAATTAAATTTATGTTTCACTATGTAAATAATATATATATCAAATTAAAAATACAAAAATGTATTTTTATGTTATTTTCTGTAGATAGTTACGAAATATATTTTTATGTTACTTTCTGTGTATATTTACCAAAATTTGTTATTATGGTTTGTAAAGATAACTGAATTTTTATATTATTAAATTCTATTTATCATTTGATTTAATATGTAATATATGTACATATATATTGTTTTTATTATTATTATTTTCGTTTTTAGTTAATTAAATAAATGGGACCCATTATTTTAAGGAACAATTAGCAAAATAGCCTATTTAAGATTTTAAATTTGGAAATACACTGTTTTTTAATTTTTTGAAAACAAGACTTATTTATATGTAATAAGACTCTTTTATCCATATTTTAATATATAAAATTAAAAATTCGAAAATATTAATATTCTGATTAACTTATTTAAAATAAAAAGATATTTAATTATTAAATATACTAAAATATATAACTGAATAACATTTGAAATATTTTAAAATTATCTCTAATAAAAATCTGTTTTACTAATTAATCTTATATAAATAGCTTACCTAAAACTTTTTATTATATTTATTATTAAGTTGTTTTTAAATGAAATAACTCTTTTGATCAATTATAAAGTTTTTTAAAGATTATGTTTAAATAAAACTTAGCCAAAAATTAAATTAACATGCTTTCTTGTTTCAACAATAAAAAATAATCTAATAATAAAAATATTATAATAACCAACAAACTCTAAAAATCAGAAATTGAAAGTCCAAAAGTAAAAATTTAAGATATCAAATTCTAATAAATTCAAATATTTCACAATTTTAAATAAAATATATAAATATTAATTATTTATTATTCATTTTATATGTTTATTGTTATAAGAAAAAAATAAATATTATATTTATTAAAAGTTTTAATTAGGTTAATTTAGTCATTTTACTTATGAAAAAGTGTAGTTTTCAAAAGTATAAAAAGATGGTGTAGTTTTCAAAATATAATCTCAAATTAAAGCATTTATCCAAATTTCCTCTTATTTTAAATTGTTTGGATACATATCTAATTAATATAATTTTATCATATGTGATAAACTGTATGTAACATATTATATTCTACATAAATCTTTAGTCTAAATTACCTTTACTAAATTTTAGAATTTTCATTAAATTTCACTGGCATTTCTTGTAAATCACAAATGGGAGTAATGTTTTTTTCAAAAATGTATTCTGTTTTAATAGAATAGATACCATCTTATTATTTTTGAGAAAATACACTTAATTAATAAATAAAATGACCAAATTATTTAATTTGAATGTATAATTATTATAATATATAAATTAATAGTTTTAATTAATAATTTGGGAAGTTTTGAGATTTGAGACTTTTACTGATCACCTTATTTTGCTTCTAAACTGCAGTGCTGGCCACCTGAATGATCATATGCACAGTCGCATCAGAAATTTTAGTCCCATAAACTCAAGCAGCTGGTTAGAAAATTTACCCTTGTGTTTTCTTCTTCATCAAAGTTCACCAAATTAGTATTAGAATTTTTTGTTTTTATTTTAATAATCAATTTTCATAAATAACCCAAAAAGACAAGAGTTTAAATGAGTCCCACAAAAAGTTAGAGTTTATATATCTCTAACACTACTCCTATGCTAACAAGTTAAAGAAAAGCAAATTAGCCAAAGAAAGAAAGCCAAGTTTCGAGATAAGTTGGAGCCGGTTGTTGATTTTTTTGAACACAAGCAAGTGGGAAAAGTCTGAGCTTGACGGTCTACTTGATCTCTTTTATGATCGCCGAGGGGGAGTCTTACAATGTCAGAATGGAGTCTCGCGTTTCTCTCTTTCCAAATCTCATAGATGGAAGCTTGGAAGAGTATCTTGACAATAAGGATCACATTCCCCTCATTAGAATGATTTTTTAACCATCTGACTCCTTGATCAAAGTCTTGGGGAGGAGAGAGATGAGCCTTAGTGCAGAAAAAAGACCAAACCGCATTGCTGTAATTACACTCAATGAACAAATGTTGACGACTTTCTTCATGTATATTGCAGAGCAGACAAATCGAAGGCACTGACATTCCCCAACTAATAAGCTTATCTCTCGTAAGCAATCTATTACGAACTATGTTCCAAGTAAGAAAGACATGTTTAGGAATTTTACCTGAAAACCAAACCTGGGAACACCAATCAACTGTCATTGTCACCGGGTTCAGATGATGCCAAATATTGAAAGAAGAAAACTTATCTGACGCCAGTTTGAGACCATGTTTCCATAAGAATATGTCGTCCACTTCTAATGCAAGAATGGGAGCTGGGTCGGGGAGACATTTAGTGAGTAAAGAAATTATCGGATTTCTGCTTCTACTATTAACGATCCACCAGGTCCCATTTGTCAATGCCTCGGCCACTGTCGCATCGACCCTTAAACCGGACATTACTCATCCTCTGTCGCCCGTGAGATCTATAAGAGGTCCAAGCTCAGTCTAGTTGCCGAACCAAAAACTCGCCTTAATACCGAAAATGAAGAAATATTTTCATCATCAAAAGTATGTAATTTTAATCAAAGTTTTTATTGCGAAAACTCATATGTCATATTTGTAGGTGAGTCTGTTTGTAATTGATTGAGTTTATTTAAGTTTACTAACTATTTACAGCGATCTTATTTTGAAGAAAATGGTTGTTGTTTGTTCATGTTCGAAAGTCAAGTTAAGTAGTTAGGTGGACTATTTAGCCACATTCCGAACAACTGTAGGAGAAGTAGCATTGTTTTGAAACTGGTTTGGACTAGTAGGTTTGATTTGGTTTGTCAAAGTAGTATTTGGCTTGAACAACTAAATATTATAGAGTTTAACTATATTGAAATTGTCTTTGTATTGGAGGATAGTGGATCAATGCAACTTCTGTGTTTTTTTTTCTGACAGCAGCCAGTATAAGTATACGGAGATTTGTAAGATTTAATTAAGATGTCATATATACGACACAATTGATTTTTTTAAAAAGAGAGAGTTTGCAACCAAGTGTTTGATTACTTAGTTAAGTTTATTTTTCGTCTTTTTAATCTTTTTATTTATCTACTACAACTATGTATTTATATGCTTATTTTAAATCATGCATTAAAATTAATAATTTTAGAAATATTATAAACTGCAGTTGGAAAATTAATATGAATGAAAAATATATATGAAAATCGTTGTTTTTATAAAAGAAATATATATATTGTAAAGTTTGATATATTTATAGATTATATGTTAGACCCCGGTATAATTTTTTACTACCTCCGTCATTAACTATGTTTATGGTTGGAATATTTTTAAAAATATAATTTTCATAGAAAATGTATAATCAATAATATTTATTAAAATATTATTTTTATATTCATATATATATATATATATATATATATATAATAATGATATGAATTCTTTCGAAAGACTTACAAACACAAAGACAGTACAATTTTTTTTTTTTTTTTTTTTTGGTAAAATGTTAAGTCAGACAGTACGATTTGCAATGATGCATCAGTCCTTCTCCAACTTTGGAGGCAGAGGATCAGAGAACAAGGACGTAAAGCTGCGTCTGCCATTGATATGGTTCATCAAATATGCGGTCAGGGATTCACAAGGTAATCTACAAAGACGCCAAGACGGCAAAATTAGGGATGTGTAGATCGTAGCTTGAACAAAATAATATCTCTGGTGGACTCACAATGTGAATCATTGTTTCAAGAAGAGTATAGGTGTGAGGAATAGATGGAGAGTCTATTTGTCAAAGTTTATGAAAGTTCATCTGTAAGCTACTTCGATTGTCCATAAATAAGATGTCGCAATTTACTTTGTTTCTTATGTTTCCACAGTTACACGACTACGTTGTTTAATATGCAACTAACTAATCTAATGATTTCAACTCCTCTGCTTTCAGACTCTTGTGTTTCTGAGTAACTTCACACACATTCAAAGTTTATAAAAAGAAACAAAACAGAAACAAACTAACCCTAAAGGCGTCTGATGCCTCTGAGCCTGTTCTAACCATATTATTTGATATACCAGTTAGGCTTGTACAAAGCAACAACATGTCCTATAGCTAATCCCAACAAAACTCCAGGTCCATACCCTATTGCCACTGCTCTCCGCTTCAGTATTTCTTCTTCTTCTTCTTCTTCTTCTTCTGGCTCTTGTATCGATGGTGTATTTGATGTGAAGCAACTTTCTTTAAGAGGAAGACCACATAACCCTCGATTACCTTCAAATGAGGATTTAGGCTGCCCTATGATTTGTGTCCCTTGTGGTATTTCACCAGTGAGCTGATTATTAGAGATATCTATGTAAGCCAAATACGAAAGTCTCGCGAGCTCTTGTGGAATTTTCCCGGACAGTTTGTTCCCTGACAGGTCTAACGACTCGAGCTCAGTCACATTGGCGAAAGACATCGGGATATGTCCTGTGAACAAGTTGTTTGATAAGTTGAGAGCAATCAATGCCTTCAATAGACCAATAGATTCCGGAATCTCTCCTTCGATTTTGTTACCAGAGAAATCAATGGCCGAGTAGAATGTAAGAAGCTTCCCTTGCTCCATGTATAGACCTTTGTATTGCAAATCCAAAGTATATTCATAGGCAACTCGATCATTTGTATAATCTCCCATATACAGGCTCTCTTCATCATTCGGCTTGAGAGATGTCGCAGTCAATTCGCAAAGTAATTTGCTGGTAAGCTTCCGGTGAATCTGTTATGCGATATTTCAAGTATCTGGAGCTTGGGAAACGCAAGAGGACCTTGACCATCAGGTGGAGTTATAGGACCGTGGAATCTATTTGAACGTAGAGTAAGTACTTTCAAATTCGGCAATGCCTTGAGCCAGAAGGGAAACGAGTCATTGATTCTGTTGTGATCCACACTTACAAACTTGAGGAGTGAGCAATTTAAGAGAGATCTCGGAAGCTTCCCGGTTAGTTGATTGTATCCTACGTCAAGCGTCTGTGTGGAAGCGCCGTTATAGAACTCATCTGGAATGTTTCCTTCCAACTTGTTTTTCCGGAGATTCACTATGTTGATATTACCAAGACATGGAGGGATTGAGCCAGTGAAGTTGTTGTAGGACAGATCAAGAACATCAAGAAAGGTTCGGTTACAGGTTGAGGGAGGAATCTCCCCTGTGAAACTATTGTTCCAAGCAGACAAGTTGATGATAAAGAGTGGTGGATTCGGGAATGATCCTTTGAAGCAGTTATAACTCATCTCTAACACCTGCACCGATGAGTTGACTAAAACATGATCCAATGAACCTTCGAAACCGGTGAAAGAATTGTTAGACAGATCCAGCAAGGTCAAACGAGGAAGACTCCATAACCAATCAGGAACGTCCCCTTTGATTTTGTTGTTGGAAAGATATAAATACTCTAGATTCTTTAGGGATTTTAAGAAACTGGGGAATTCACTTATGTTGCATTCCGACAAGACCAAGGCCGTCAGGTTCTTTGTGAAGTCGATATCTGAATTCACACTTGTTGGTGTTAAACTGTTTCCGGAAAGATCAAGGTATGACAAAGATTTGAGAGAAGAGAAGATTCTTAAGTCGATCTGGTGGCTTATGTTTAGGTAAGAGAGACTAAGAACCTGGAGCTTAGACGAAGAATTAGGGATTTCAAATGGGCCAATGAAATGATTCTCACTCAATCTAAGATCAGACAAGAAAGGCATTGTGAAGAGAAAAGAAGGTATGGTTCCAGAGAATTGATTATAAGAAAGGTCTAAAGCTGAAAGCTTTGTTAGATTCTGAACAAATGAGGTTAAATCCCCTGTGAGCTTATTGTGAGAAAGTCGTAAGTGGGTTAGTTTTGTGAGGTTACGTATAGAGGAAGGAACTTGGCCGAAGAAGCCATTAGAGGAGAGAATCAAGAACTCTAGATTGTGTAGTTGACCAAAAGCAGAGGTCAAAGAAGAAGAAGCGAAGTTGTTGAAAGAGAGGTTAAGGTAACGGAGATGGCTTAACTCGAAGACGCTACTGTTGGGTGTGAGAGTGCCACGTAGACATCCAGCGGGGAGGTTTAGAACGGTGACCACACCGGTCGCGTTATCGCAGGTCACACCGCGTAAAATGTTGGCGTCGTCCCTGCAACTGCTGCTGGAAAACGCGAACTCGTTTCTGAAACGCTTAAGAGTTTCGGTTTGGTCGGGACGACATCGCTGAGCAGCGACAAGAATGGTTGTAGTAGTGATCAAGAAGAAGATGGACAAGAGTGACAGCAAACGCAGACGCGATTTTGACATTGCGATGAATGTGTGTAAAAAATTTAGGAGTTGCAATGGTTTTTTCTTCTTTGGCATGTGAATCAGTTATCAATCCGTTAATATATATACGTAATACAAGTTGGATATGACGGGCCTTTCACGTTGCTTGAGTTTTTGAAACCACACAAAAGTCCTAGCATTATCTATGATATAGTTTTATAGACCGTTTGCTACTCAAATAAAAAATATTTGAAATATAAAATTAATAATCTATATAATTGTTATTTGTATATTTAGATTTTAAACTAAAATTTACGCTAAATTAAGTTTTATATTTTGTTCGAAAAACTTGTGTGCTAAATCCATAAAAGCAATTAAGAAAATTTCCATTTGATTTAAAATTATTATTGTATCATTTCTTATTTATTAAAATTTTTGTAGTGAAGTTTATTATATTTTTAAAACTATAATTACTATAATATTTTCTTTTTAAAATTAGTAATCTATTGTATATAATATTTTTGTATATGTCAAAATATGATAATTTTATACATGTCAAAATATGATATTTTTACACATATCAAAATAAAATATTTTTTTTCTTTTAGAATTAGTAATTATTGTATATATATTTTTTAGCAAAAGTAATTAATTTTTATTAGTTAGATTAGATTTTCAAATGAACTGTTCACATTCAAATGAGCTGTTCAATATACATTTTTTTGTATTGTAGACATTGATAGTCAACTTCCAAATAAGACCATGTACAAATAGGAGTAAACCCATTTTGGATCATGACCAATTAGACTGTTCACATGTGAATTTAAGAGGAGAAAGAGACGTCAGTCATAACACAATCTTGACCTTAAACACAATATAAACCTTAGAAGTTAGGAACCTTCCATTCACATTCATGACACAAACAAATAGAAGAAAAATCACCTGCGAGGGTCAAAGTGACAAAGAGAGAAACTGACTAACAAACGCAGAAACCAAATCTTTATTTTCCAGAGAGAAAGGCAAAGATAAACAACAATTAGAAAAAACCCAGAAGATAGAGTGTGAGAGGGAAGATTGCGCAAATGATTCAAAGATTAAGCTTGTAATTGACGATGATTAAAGAAGAGGAGTAAAAGTGAAACGTAATGAAGAAGAGATCAACAGAACATAATTAAAGTTTTCCTTAAATTGATTTTAAAATTTTAAGCATTTTAAGCTAAAGTTTTAGCTAATATGGGTTGGCCATGTCCATATTGTCCGGTCTATTTTTTTCATGGACAAAGTTGGACATGTCTATATTAACCCCTTTTTTTTATAGACTATCATGAATTATCCATATTGTATTGGATATACAAAGCCCATGATCCACCCGTCCATTTTGACACCTCTCCAAATATTTCTTTCCCATTGTAGAGGTAATGAGTTTACCTTTCTAATACGGAAAAGCCTTCGAAAAAAAGAAAAAAATGTACATCATTAAAAACGGCAAGTGTTTTCCTTATAATCCATCAAAACGTCAAGCCAACTCTCCACAACAAACAAAAAAACACGCCGCAACGTTTCATCATTATACAAATCAACGCTCCGTCGTTTTCCACACCTTTTCTTCTTCTTCAACGTCAAATCTAGCTTTTTTTCCTTCTTCATCATCGCTTCCATTACATTCATTCATCCCAAATCATAAACCAATCTACAAAATCTCCCATCACGGGTCTGAAGCCTCCTTCCGATCCTCGATCAAACCGATTTCAAAATCTCTTCTTTCGCCCTTAAACTAAGTGATTATGTACAGCAATTTCAAGGAACAAGCGATCGAGTACGTGAAGCAAGCGGTTCAAGAAGACAATGCGGGGAATTACAATAAAGCTTTCCCTTTATACATGAACGCGCTTGAGTACTTCAAAACCCATCTCAAGTACGAGAAGAATCCCAAGATTAGAGAAGCTATAACTCAGAAATTCACAGAGTATCTTCGTCGTGCTGAAGAGATCCGTGCTGTTCTTGATGAAGGTGGATCAGGTCCTGGATCTAACGGTGGTGATGCAGCTGTTGCTACTAGGCCTAAGACTAAGCCGAAAGATGGTGGAGGAGATGGGAAAGATGGTGAAGATCCCGAGCAATCTAAGCTTAGAGCTGGGTTGAACTCTGCTATTGTTAGGGAGAAACCTAATATTAAGTGGACTGATGTTGCTGGTCTTGAAAGTGCTAAGCAAGCTTTGCAGGAAGCTGTGATTTTGCCTGTTAAGTTTCCTCAGTTTTTTACAGGTAAGATGATGAGAAAAGAGATGCTCTTTTGTGAGTTGTGGTTTGTTGGGTTCATGTGAATTTGTTTGGTTTGGTAGGAAAGAGACGGCCTTGGAGGGCTTTTTTGTTGTATGGACCGCCTGGAACTGGAAAGTCGTATTTGGCTAAGGCTGTTGCTACTGAAGCTGACTCTACGTTTTTCAGGTAACTTATGCTTACAAGTGTGTAAAGAGACAAAGTCTGTGTCTTTTTTTTTCATTTTGGCTTCTTTTTTTAAGTCAAATACTTATGGATTTGAGTAGTTACTAGGAGAGGTAGGGGGCGTCTGTGTATTTTGGGATTGGTTTGATTGTGGTTTTGAATTACTCTCTAGGTTAGTTTTAGTTTCTTTGGTTTTGTTTGCTGCAAAGGTTTCATCTTTAGCTGTATCTTGCATATTGTTGTAGTAGTATCTGCTATCCATACTTGTTATACTACATGCATTTGTAGTTAGATTTGGAAAGGTTGTATCTTAGTATTTTGGGATTGGTTTGATTGTGCTTTTGAATTCTCTCTAGGTTACTTTTAGTTTCTTTGGTTTTGTTTGCTGCAAAGGTTTCATCTTTAGCTGTATCTTGCATATTGTTGTAGTTGTTTTTGCTATCAGTACATGTTATCCTACAAGCATCTGTAGCTAGATTTGGAAAGCGTGTATCCGAGTATTTTGGGATTGGTTTGATTGTGCTTTTGAATTATTCTCTAGGTTACTTTTAGTTTATTTGGTTTCGTTTGCGCTTGATTTCTATGTGTTCTACGGATTCAGAGAGTATTACCTTTGCTTTCATGTTTAGCTGTATCTTTCATATTGTTGTAGTAGTCTTTGCTATCAGTACATGTTATCCTACAAGCATTTGTAGCTAGATTTGGAAAGCTTGTATGTAGTCTCTGGTAGACTTTAAATGTCGTATAGGAGAATCAACGCATGTTGGTTTGATTAGGCAAGCATGCAGATCGATGAGTGCAAGGGTGCTACACATTTTTAAGTGAAAGCTTTCTAAACTAGCATCTTGTGCCTGGGGAATTGGGTTTTGGTTCATGGCTGGCTATGTACTTTATGTTTGTTGTTTTTTCTATTTCATCTTGTGTTTACAGTGTTTATACTTGGAAACACGTTATAGCTTAAGAAAAGTTGTTTCCTTTTTACCTCCCAACCATCAGTGTGTCTTCATCAGACCTGGTCTCCAAGTGGATGGGAGAAAGTGAGAAGCTAGTATCAAACCTTTTCGAGATGGCCCGTGAAAGTTCTCCATCGATTATATTCGTTGATGAGATAGATTCTTTGTGTGGCCAACGTGGAGAAGGAAACGAGAGCGAAGCTTCAAGACGTATCAAAACAGAGCTTCTTGTGCAGATGCAGGTGCAAAGCTTACCCCAATTCAACACTCTATCTTTCAATTTCGACAGAAACTTTTCTTCTGTATACTCATATCTCGTTATCTTTCAGGGTGTTGGACACAGTGATGATAAAGTACTTGTGCTTGCAGCAACGAATACGCCTTATGCTCTTGATCAGGTGAAAAAGTCATAAGAGTGGATTGGTTTTATATTTTCTTGGCCAAGTTTAAAATTTACTACTTAACACCATGTTGATTTCAGGCTATCAGACGACGTTTTGATAAGCGTATCTATATTCCTCTCCCAGAAGCCAAGGCTAGGTCGCACATGTTCAAAGTACTAAATCTTCAGTAGCTTCAAGTTCCTCAAATAAATTCTTTCAAGAGAAAATAATCCGTTTACTAATGATGTGTGCTTTGTGCAGGTCCATTTGGGAGACACACCTCATAATTTGACGGAACCTGATTTTGAATATTTAGGGCTCAAGACAGAGGGGTTTTCTGGTTCAGATGTGTCCGTTTGTGTAAGTAACTGGGCCCGAGTAATTTATTGTCTTGTTTACCTCGAAGTAGCTATAGATAGATAAGCCTTTATCTTGAGAATCTTTTTGACTCATGCAGGTAAAGGATGTTCTTTTTGAGCCTGTTCGCAAAACTCAAGATGCAATGTTCTTTTTCAAATCACCTGATGGTACATGGATGCCATGTGGGCCTAGGCATCCTGGAGCCATCCAAACCACAATGCAAGATCTAGCAGCTAAAGGCCTTGGCGAGAAGGTACATACACATCCAAATTTTATATTTATGACAAGGTTTTGTGTTTCAAACATAAGTGAATTGTTAATTCCTTTTCCATCTTCCCCTAAATCTGCTGGAGGACGCATAAACTTTTACCATGTATGCTTTTGGTCCTGAGATAATTTCATTCCGCAGTGTTCTTTTAGGCCTATCATATTGAGTGTCTTGGTTTCTGTAGTCATTTAGCCTTGGATGCTGTTAAACTAAAGACTGAATTGTGCATATTTTCAGATTATTCCACCACCAATCACCAGAACCGATTTCGAGAAGGTACTTGCTAGGCAAAGGCCAACGGTGAGCAAATCTGACCTTGACGTCCATGAGAGATTCACACAGGAATTTGGAGAAGAAGGTTAATATCATTCAAGCAAATACTTCTCACTATCATTAGTCTCTTCACTTTCTCCTTATGTACGTACTGAGAAGTAAACAAATTTCAAACCCATGTTTGATTCGATTCCAAAACGTTGCATTTGCTTTATTTCTCGAAATGTGTAAAAAAATGTTCTAAATGCTCGACAGTGTTTTTCTTGCTATTATTGTCACCAAAAGTCCCCACATGAGCAAATTCCATCACTACTAAAGTGATGAAAGCGATTTGTATCTCTAACTACAATTTCTCTTCCTTCAATCTTTGCAATCAATTTGATAACAACATGACAATCTCCACAAACCCTAAGGTTCTTAATGATCAAAAGAGGGCTTCCCTTTGGCGTAGCTATCAATCCGAAAGCAATAGCTAATCTCTCACTATGCTGAGCAAGAACAGCTTCTTTATGCTCATCATCAATGTCCTGAAGCACATAACTTGTATCCGGCTCATATCCTAAATCCTTCAACCGTGTCCTCAAATCTTCTAGCCTCATATAGATCTGATCTCGGAGAGGATGAGACCGATCACCTGCCAAGAAAGCATAAGTCTTGTTCTTGACCTCAATCCAACTGTAACCAGCTTCTTTCTTCACCTTTCTCTCGTCCATCAGCTTCCTTACTTTAGCCCTCTCTTGCCAATCTCCTGACTCTGCATACATATTAGACAATAACACATATGCAGCTGAATCCTCTGGTTTCATCTCAATGATCTTCTCTGCAGCTAATCTCCCAAGCTCTGTTTTCTTGTGCACACGACAGGCACCTAGAATTGTTCTCCAAATGGTGGAACCAGCCGGGTACGGCATGTTATCTATGACCTTCATAGCCTTTTCAAGTTGCCCAGCTCTGCTGTATAGATCCACCATACAACTGTTATGCTCCTTTGTAGGTACAATCTTGCATTCTTTCACCATTATATCGAAATACTTCTCGCCTTCTTCTACTAACCCTGCATGTGTACAAGCAGCAAACACTCCAATGAATGTTACACTATCCATTTTCACCTTTTGCCTCTTCATCTCCTTGAAAACATCAAGAGCCTTTATAGCTTGCCCGTGTTGTGCATACCCAGAGATCATCGAGTTCCATGACACTAGATCTCTCTCACTCTGCCTTTTAAAGACTGCCTCTGCGCTCTCGATGTTGCCTTTCTTTGCATACATGGTTAGAAGAGCACTACTAACACACAGAGAGTTATCGACTCTTGATTTTATAGCAAAACCGTGGAATTGCTTTCCCTGTCCCATAGAAGCTGTAGTAGCAGAACAAACGTTAAGGATGCTAGATAATGTGAACTCATTCGGTTTTATCCCTCCCTTTGTAAGTTCGCTAAAGATCTTTATAGCTGCCTCTGTCTCTCCGGTCTGAGCATATCCTGCAAGCATCGCTGACCAAGCTACAATGTCTTTATCACCAATAGCACTAAAAACTTTTGTAGCCTCATCTACATTACCTAATTTCACATAAGCATCTAAAAGAGCGGTCCCAACGGTAGAAAACCTCTCGTACTTAGTCTTTACAACCTGTGCATGAACCTCTGATGGAGAGATCACAGGAAGAGCTGTTAGAATGACTGAATAAGTGAACTCGTTCGGTCTAACACCTTTCCTCCTCATTTCCTTAAACAAATCCACTGCTTCCTCTTTCCCATCATTCTGCAAGAAACCACTAATCATAGCTGTCCACGTCACAACATTCCCATGGAATCCAGTCTCTTTGAACAGCCTAAGAGCATCACACATCACTGTACATTTACTATAAGCTACCATTAGAGCCGTCTTTATGTTAAGATCAAACGAGAAACCATATTTCACAACACTACAATGGAGCTGCTCCGTGAACCTCAGCTCTTTAAGGTTAGCGCAGAGCTTGATAATGGAAGCAAAACTCGATTCAGATAACCTCACGTGGTTAACTCTCATAGAGTGAAACATTCTCAACGCTTCTAATTCAAGACCGTTCGCTACATACCCCGAGATCATACTGTTCCATGTCACCACACTCTTTACTTCTGTCTTATCAAACAAGATTCTAGCTTTCCTAACATTCCCACACTTGAGATAAAGATTAATCAGAGAGTTAGAAACCGGAATGGTTTTATCTAAACCGTTCTTGACAACAACCGTGTGTACTTGAGTTCCTCTCCCACTCACTCCTTCTTCAGCCAAAACTCCAAGAGCAGCTGCAAAGGTAAACGAATTAGGCTGAGTTCCTTCTTCCTGCATTCTCATAAACAATGTCAGAACTTCCTCATTTGACGAATTACGTGCATAGCCACTTATCAGTGTAGTCCAAGTAACAACATTTCTCTCTTTCATTTCATCAAAAACGTTTCTTCCCTCTCTAATCTTACTACCCTTCATGTATGTATCAACAAGCGATGTGCCAACACTGACATCGTCTAAAAATCCAAACTTTATACATTGGCAATGCAACTGTCTACCAAGAAGCTCATCACATAAAGTAGCAGAAACCTTTAACACAGAGGAGAATATTGAGCAGTCCATCTTTAATCCTGAACGATGAATAGTCAAGAAGAGTCTTGTTGCTTCTTGAGTGCGTCCGTTACGAGAAAACCCAAAGAGTAAGCTTGTGTGATTTTCTTGAGCTCGGTCAGGACTTTTGTCGAACAGGTTGTGTGCACCATGAAAACGAGACGTTGATGTAACACCAAAGGAATTGATTCTGGATTTGGGTTTGAGCTTTTCGAGTGATTGATGTCTCCATATGGTCGTTGTGAATCGCATTTTGGTTTTTGTATAAAGAACTGAAGTTTTGTTGGTGTTTTACAAATTATTCAATTTACATTTGTTCATGTATCGACATCAAGTGAATTTTTTATTGTCAACGCTCTCGTTCTTGGGTAAAATGTTTGTTTAATCATATTTTAATTTTAATTTTAACCATACTGTATTAATTTTAATATTTTTTTATCTAAAGTATATTCACAAGAAATTATTATTCAAATTATTATTTCTTAAAATTATAAATTTATTTGACAAATTCATATTAATACAAAAATTAATAAAAAAATTAAGTAAATGTAAATTTATATCTTTTCACCAAAATTGTAAATTATAAATTTATATTGTTCTGTTAAAATTGGAAAATTATGTTATCCTCTATAAAATGCAAAATCACAATTTTCACCCAAATCGGTAAACTACATTTTCTAACTAAAACCACAATATAGCAAAATTATGTTTTTCAACTAAAACTGCAAAATTACGTCTTCCGTAAAAACCGCAAATATTATTTTCCTACAAGAATTAATTTTGCGGTTGAAACAAAAAAAAAAAATATTTTGCGATTTTGACAGAAAATATAATTTTACGGTTTTGACAGAAAACTTGATTTTACGGTGTATACAGAAAAACGCAAATTTTCCAGTTTTGATAAAAAAAAAACATAATTTTATGATTTTTATGAAAAACAAGTAATTTTGCGGTTAACAAGTAATTCAACATGATGGTTAACGGTTATGATGGTTATGATATTATGTATTTTTTGTTAATCTTCGGCTCGGTTATAGTTATACTAGTTTTAGTTTTTTTTTTTGGGTTTAAACAAATAGAAACCGTTTATTTTTTTTACATCTATTCATCAGGTTCAGGTTGGGTTTGGATCAGTTTATTTGGGTGTCGCGTTTTTTGGGTTTAGACAGATACTAACCGTTTGAGTTTTCTAAATTTATTTTTTGGATTCGGGGTTCGGGTATTTCGAGTTGGGTTCGGGATCGGGTTTCGGATTAGGGTTAAAGTCACATGCCGAAATAAACCCACACAAACATACATATAAATTTGAATATGAAATAATAGTTTTTAAATTTACTACATAAACTATAATATCAGTATTATTTAATATTTCAAAAATATATATTTCCAAAAATAGCATGAAAAACTATCTAGGTATGATGGCTTAAATATTTATTACTTTATATTTCATATTTCTTTTAATTAGAACCATATTATGTAAAGATCTTTAAATCATAAACAAAATAAACTTATTCATTATTTTCCTATAATGTCATCGTCATAAAAAGTAAAACTTAGTTTACTACTAAGTTTTGAAAATATTAATTAATTCAAAAAATTTCACAATCACTATATAAAAACCACTTAACATATCAACATTCACATTAACAACATCAAAGTCGCATTATAACATCTACAAAGAACAAAAAAATCTTGACATCTTTTTCAGAAAAAAAACAAAAAGAAATGGAGTGTAAAAGAGTGGTGTTGTTAACAACAATGGTGGTTGTAATGGCAATGGGAAACTTTTTGAACCATACAGATGCCCAAAATATTCCTTTTCAATGTGTTTTATCGCTTGTTTTCAAACGTGTAAAGCCGGGTCAACGTTTCCAAAGATACTTATGTGTCCAATCACATGTACCAAATCATGTCTTCATCCATCTTCACTACAATCACTTTTCTCAAACAAAATCGTTGATATCAATTATTTTTGTAAACTCGGTTGTGCTATGCATCATTGTGTTTCATTTTCTTCCTTTCAAAATCCGAGTAAGTATTTACTTCTCCTAATTAAACATTATACAAAGATTCATCTAAAACAAGAATTTGTGACACGTGAAATAATATATATTATACACAGATTTTTTAATAAATATATTCATGAGGAGTTGATAACCTAATGTATGAATTATTAATGTTAATTATTATGTATTTTCTTTAAAGTTTTTATTAATAGTTTTTGTTGGTGTTTTGCAATAAGCAGACGTGGAAGAAGTATCAGTCTGCGTGGATTTGTGCTCGAACAAGTGTAACTAACAAATGATTAGAATTTTTTTTTTTTGTATTCCTGATCTCTAAATTAAAGATCGATTTGTTATTCTTATATCAATTCAATAAATAAATAAATAAAAAATTCATTACACAAGTTTTGTGATACAAAAAAAAGATCAATTGAGAATACATACCTATGCAAAATAATTGTTTTCTTACTTATTTTTTTGTGTGTGAGTTTTAATTTTAACGATTGATAATTTTTTGTAAGAAGACGGAAATATATTTCATAAATCATATGTTCAAAAACTATATGAGGTTATACAAATTGTAAATGGTTATGAAATAATATTCGATTTTATGGTAAAATAAGTTAATTACACTGAATTATTACAGTATAACAGTAGTATATTATATCATCACAAATACATTTATATCCACACGAATTTTTGTTCTCCTAACCCAAAATATCAAAATATAACCTCAACTTTGGAGTAATGTTTTTTCAATTCAAGTTTATTTTTTTTTTAAATTAGTTATGTTAAACAACCAATTGAATACAGAAGAAATTTTTTGAGAAGCTTTTCTAATTTTTAAAGTTTTAAAGTTTACATAGTATAATTAGACAAAATCAAAATCATATTTTTATGTGGTTTATCTTGAATTCGGGTCGGGTTTCAGGTTTTATATCAAGCACGTTCGGGTTTTATTTTAAATTTGAGTGCAAATAGTTCAGGTTCTGGATTTCGGTATTTCAGGTTTTTTCAAAACTAAAATAACCAATATGAAGAAAAAATTGAAAAATAATCAGGTATTTAGGATTTGGTTCGGGTCTTTCGGGCTCGGTTAAAGTTATTCTGGTTTCACTTTTTTTTTTGGGTTTACACAAACATAAACCATTTTTTTTCTTACATTTATTCATACCGTTCGGGTTGGGTTCGGATCGGTTTATTTGGGTGTCGCGTTATTGGGTTTAGACAGATATTAACCCTTTGAGTTTTCTAAATTTATTTTTTGGATTCGAGGTTCAGGTATTTCGAGTTGGGTTCGGGATCGGGTTTCGGATTAGGATTAAAGTCTTGTGCCGAAAAAACCCACACAAACATACATATAAATTTGAATATGAAATAATAGTTTTTAAATTTGCTATATAGAATCTAATATTAGTATTATTTAATAATTCAAAAATATATATTTCCAAAAGTAGCATGAAAAACTATCTAGGTATGATGGTTTAAATATTTATTAGATTTTATTTCTTATTTCTTTTAATTAGAACCATATTATGTAAAGATCTTTAAATCATAAACAAAATAAACTTATTCATTATTTTCCTATAATGTCATCGTCATAAAAAGTAAAACTTAGTTTACTACTAAGTTTTGAAAATATTAATTAATTCAAAAAATTTCACAATCACTATATAAACACCACTTAACATATCAACATTCACATTAACAACATCAAAGTCGCATTATAACATCTACAAAGAACAAAAGAATCTTGACATCTTTCTCAGAAAAAAAAGAAAAAGAAATGGAGTGTAAAAGAGTGGTGTTGTTAACCACAATGGTGGTTGTAATGGCAATGGGAAACTTTTTGAACCATACAGATGCCCAAAATATTCCTTTTGCAATGTGTTTTATCGCTTGTTTTCAAACGTGTAAAGCCGGGTCAACGTTTCCAAAGATACTTATGTGTCCAATCACATGTACCAAATCATATCTTCATCCATATTCACTACAATCCCTTTCCTCAAACAAAATCGTTGATATCAATTATTTTTGTAAACTCGGTTGTGCTATGCATCATTGTGTTTCATTTTCTTCCTTTCAAAATCCGAGTAAGTATTTACTTCTCCTAATTAAACATTATACGAAGATTCATTTAAAACAAGAATTTGTGACACATGAAGTAATATATATTATACACAGATCTTTCCATAAATATATTCATGAAGAGTTCGTAATCTAATGTATGAATTATTAATGTTAATTATTATGTATTATCTCGAAAGTTTTTATTAATAGTTTTTGTTGGTGATTTGCAATAAGCAGACGTGGAAGAAGTTTTACGCTGCGTGGATTTGTGCTCGAATAAGTGTAACAAACAAATGATTAGATTTTTTTTTTTTATATTCCTGATGTCTAAATTAAAGATTGATTTGTTATTTTCGTATCAATTCAATAAATAAATAAAACAAAAATTCATTACACAAGTTTTGTGATACAAAAAAAGATCAATTGAGAATACATAGCTATGCAAAATAATTGTTCTCTTACTTAATTCTTTGTGTGGGAGTTTTAATTTTAACGATTGATAATTTTTTGTAAGAAGACGGAAATACATTTCATAAATCATTTGTTCAAAAACTATATGAGGTTATACAAATTGTAAATAGTTATGAAATAATGTTTTTATTTTATGGTAAAATAAGTTAATTACAGGATAACAGCAATATATTATATCATCACAAATAAAATTATATCCACACGAATTTTTGCTCTCCTAACCCAAAATATTGAAATATAGCCTCAACTTTGGAGTAATGTTTTTTCAATTCAAGTTTATATTTTTTTTAAATTAGTTACCTTAAACAACCAATTGAATTTGGAAGGTATATTTTTAGAAGCTTGTCTAATTTTTAAAGTTTTAAAGTTTACATGGTATAATTAGCCAAAATCATAATCATATTTTTATGTGGTTTATCTTGGATTCGGATCGGGTTTCAGTTTTTATATCAAACACGATCGGGTTTTATTTTGAATTTGAGTGCGAATAGTTCAGGTTCCGGATTTCGGTATTTCAGGTTTTTTCAAAACTAAAATAACCAATGTCAAGAAAAAATTGAAAAATAATTAGGTATTTAGGATTCGGTTCGGGTCTTTCGGGCTCGGTTATAGTTATTCTGGTTTTAGTTTTTTTGGGTTTAAACAAACAGAAACCATTTGTTTTTTTTACATTTATTCATCTGGTTCGGATTGGGTTCGGATCAGTTTATTTAGGTGTCCCGTTTTTGGGTTTAGGCAAATACTAACCATTTGTGTTTTCTAACTTTATTTTTGGATTCGGGGTTCGGATATTTCGGGTTGAGTTCGGGATCAGGTTTCAGATTAGGGTTAAAGTCCCATGCCAAAACTAGCCCACACAAACATATATAAAAATTCAAATATGAAATAATCGTTTTAAAATTTACTATATAGAATACACTATTAGTATTATTTAATAATTCAAAAATATATAATTCCAAAAATAGCATGAAAAACTATTTAGGTATGATGGTTTAAACATTTATTATGTTTTATTTCATATTTCTTTTAGTTAGAACCATATTATGTAAAGATCTTTAAATTATAAACAAAATAAACTTATTCAATATTTTCCTATAATGTCATTGTCATAAAAAGTAAAACTTAGTTTACTACTAAGTTTTAAAAATATTAATTAATTCAAAAAATTTCACAATCACTATATAAACACCACTTAACATATCAATATTCACATTAACAACATTAAAGTCGCATTATAACATCTACAAAGAACAAAAAGAAATGGAGTGTAAAAGAGTGGTGTTGTTAACAACAATGGTGGTTGTAATGGCAATCGGAAACTTTTTGAACCATAGAGATGCCCAAAATATTCCTTTTCCAATGTGTTTTATCGCTTGTTTTCAAACGTGTAAAGCCGGGTCAATGTTTCCAAAGATACTTATGTGTCCAATCACATATACCAAATCATGTCTTCATCCATTTTCACCACAATCCCTTTCCTCAAACAAAATCGTAGATATCAATTATTTTTGTAAACTCAGTTGTGCTATGCATCATTGTGTTTCACTTTCTTCCTTTCAAAATCCGATTAAGTATTTACTTCTCCTAATTAAACATTATAGAAAGATTCATCTAAAACAAAAATTTGTGACACATGAAGTAATATATATTATACACAGATCTTTCCATAAATATATTCATGAAGAGTTGGTAACCTAATGTATGAATTATTAATGTTAATTATTATGTATTATCTCAAAAGTTTTTATTAATAGTTTTTGTTGGTGTTTTACAATAAGCAGACGTGGAAGAAGTATCAGGCTGCGTGGATTTGTGCTCGAACAGGTGTAACTAACAAATGATTAGAATTTTTTTTTTGTATTCCTGATGTCTAAATTAAAGATTGATTTGTTATTTTCAAATCAATTCAATAAATAAATAAAACAAAAATTCATTACACAAGTTTTGTGATACAAAAAAAATAATCAATTGAGAATACATAGCTATGCAAAATAATTGTTCTCTCACTTATTTATTTGTGTGTGATTTTTAATTTTAACGATTGATAATTTTTTGTAAGAAGACGGAAATATATTTCATAAATCATATGTTCAAAAACTATATGAGGTTATACAAATTGTAAATGGTTATGAAATAATATTCTTATTTTAGGGTGAAATAAGTTAATTACACTGAATTATTACAGTATAACAGTAGTATATTATATTATCAGAAATAAAATTATATTCACACGAATTTTTGTTTTCCTAACCCAAAATATCCTCAATTTTGGAGTAATGTTTTTTCAATTCAAGTTTAATTTTTTTAAAAAATTAGTTACGTCAAACAACCAATTGAATTCACAAGAAAATTTTTGAGAAGCTTTTCTAATTTTTAAAGTTTTAAAGTTTACATAGTATAATTAGACAAAATCAAAATCTTATTTTTATGTGGTTTATCTTGGATTTGGGTCGGTTTCAGGTTTTATATCAAACACGATCGGGTTTTATTTTAAATTTGAGTGCGAAAAGTTCAGGTTCCGGATTTCGGTATTTCAGGGTTTTTCAAAACTAAAATAACCAATATGAAGAAAAATTGAAAAATATTCAGGTATTTAGCATTCGGTCTGGGTCTTTCGGGCTCGGTTAAAGTTATTCTGGTTTCAGTTTTTTTTTTCATTTACACAAACATAAACCGTTTTTTTTTTAACATTTATTCATCCCGTTCGGGTTGGGTTCGGATCAGTTTATTTGGGTGTCGCGTTATTGGGTTTAGACAGATACTAACCGTTTGAGTTTTCTAACTTTATTTTTTGGATTCATGGTTCAGATATTTCGGGTTAGGTTCGGGATCGGGTTTCGGATTAGGGTTAAAGTCTCGTGCCGAAACAAGCCCACACAAACATACATATAAATTCGAATATGAAATAATAATTTTTAAATTTACTATATAGAATATAATATTAGTATTATTTAATAATTCAAAAATATATATTTCAAGAAATAGCTTGAAAAACTATCGAGGTATGATGGCTTAAACATTTATTATGTTTTATTTCATATTTCTTTTAATAAGAACCATATTATGTAAAGATTTTTAAATCATAAACAAAATAAACTTATTCATTATTTTCCTATAATGTCATCGCCATAAAAACTAAAACTTAGTTTACTACTAGTTTTGAAAATATTAACTAATTGAAAAAAATTCACAATCACTATATAAACACCACTTAACATATCAACATTCACATTAACAACATCAAAGTCACATTATAATATCTACAAAGAACAAAAAAAATCTTTACATCTTTCTCAGAAAAAAAAAACAAAAAGAAATGGAGTGTAAAAGAGTGGTGTTGTTAACAACAATGGTGATTGTAATGGTTATGAGAAACTTTTTGAACCATATAGAGGCCCAAAATATCCCGATGTGTTTGATCGCTTGTTTTCAAACGTGTAAAGCCGGTCAACGTTTCCAAATATACTTATATGTCCAATCACATGTACCAAATCATGTTTTCATCCATCTTCACTATAATCCCTTTTCTCAAACAAAATTGTTGATTTCAATAATTTTTGTAAAATCGGTTGTGCTACGCATCATTCTATTTCACTTTCTTCCTTTCAAAATCCGAATAAGTATTTACTTCTTCTAATTAAACATTATAAGAAGATTCAACTAAAAAAAAAAAGAATTTGTGACACGTAAAGTAATATATATTATACACAGATCTTTCAATAAATATATTCATGAGGAGTTGGTAACCTAATGTATGAATTATTAATGTTAAATATTATGTATTATCTTGAAAGTTTTTATTAATAGTTTTTGTTGGTGTTTTGCAATGAGCAGCTGTGGAAGAAGTATCAGGCTGCATGGATTTGTGCTCGAACAAGTGTAATTAACAAATGATTAGAATTTTTTTTGTATTCCTGATACCTAAATTAAAGATTAATTTGTTATTTTTGTATCAATTCAATAAATAAACAAAAGAAAAATTCATTACATAAGTTTTGTAATACAACAAAAAAAAAAAAATCAATTGAGAATACATAGCTATGCAAAATATTCTCTTACTTATTTCTTTGTGTGTGAGTTTTAATTTTAACAATTGATAATTTTTTTTTTTGTAAGAAGACGAAAATATATTTCGTAAATCATATGTTCAAAACTATATGAGGTTATACAAATTGTAAATGGTTATGAAATAATGTTCTTATTTTATGGTAAAATAATTTAATAACTCTGAATTATTACAGTATAACAGCAGTATATTGTATCATTACAAATAAGATTATATTCGCACGAGATTTTGCTCTCCTAACCCAAAATATCGAAATATAGCCTCAACATTGGAGCTAATGTTTTTTCAATTTAAGTTTAATTTTTAAAAAAATTATTTAGGTTAAAAACCCAATTGAATTCGGAAGAATTTTATTGAGAAGCTTATCTGATTTTTAAAGTTTTAAAGTTTACATGGTATAATTAGCCAAAATCAAAATCATAATTTATGTGGTTTATCTTAGATTTGGGTCGGTTTCTGGTTTGATATCAAACACGATCTGGTTTTATTTTGAATTTGTGTGCGGATAGTTCAGGTTCGGGATTTCGGTATTTCATTTGTTTTTCAACACTAAAATAACCAATGTGAAGAAAAAATTGAAAAATAATCAGGTATTTAGGAATTAGTTCGGGACTTTCGAGCTCGGTTAGAGTTATTATGGTTTCAATTTTTTTTTGGGTTTAAACAAACAGAAACCGTTTGTTTTTTTTATATTTATTCATCCGGTTCGGGTTGGGTTCGGATCGGTTTATTTGGGTGTCGCGTTTTTGGATTTATACAAATACTAACCGTTTAAGTTTTCTAAATTTATTTTTTGGATTCGAAGTTCAGGTATTTCGGGTTCGGTTCGGAATCGGGTTTCAGATTAGGGTTAAAGTCTCGTGTCGAAAAAACCCACACAAACATACATATAAATTTGAATATGAAATAATAGTTTTTAAATTTAGAGCATGATCAAAGGAGAATTCTATAAAAGATTCTTAGATAATTCTTATTATAAATTTGATATTAAGATACTTTGTTAAGAAATTTTAGATTTATTTGCTTCAATGGTAAAATCCAATTGGAAGTTTCTTACAAAAAATGTTTTAAAATCATAAACAAAAGAGTATTCATTTTCCATTGCAAATCAAAGCAATATGATCACCCTCAAGAACAAGAACCTATCAGTTTATCCTGCTCCCCTCGTCCAAGCAATATCATTTCGGGATGCTTCTCTGTCAACTTAGGTTTCAATGTTTGTCTCATATCTCGATGTGTCCACCTTCATTACCACCATTTGAAGAGATGTAATCTCACGTTCGATACCTGCAATTACATAGAGAAAATTCAAAACACTATATTACAATGCAAATAAACTTAGCTTGGTGAAAGAGTGAACAAGTTATAAAGTAACTGAGAAAACAAGCTCAACAAGCATTGCATGATGCAACTACTCTAGGCAAGACTAAGGAACAAAAATAAACCCACAAAAACTGATTCTTACTTCTTTTCTTAACTAACTTTGATCTAAAGGATCCACTAAAATCTTACTAGAAAATAAGCAAACATCATCAAAAACAGTTCTCTTTCAACCTCAATGGTCCAATAGGATATGTCTTATGATCTTATCAGAGCTCTAAGAATTTCATTTGCTACACCAATTAGTATCATCCATATAACAACAAAAAAATCTGAATTGTGAAGAATATTTCGTTTCGAGAACAGTCACTTATCATAGTCATGATCACGGCTTCGGCTGTAGTCGTCATCATCCCTGTTACCACGTTCTCTTCTATCACTAGGGTCCCTACTATGATCCGTGTGACGACTACTTCTGTGATGACGGTCACGATCTCTGTCTTTATCTCTACTTAAAGTTGACGAATCAATGAAACTAGGCAAAAACTCTACACATAACGAACTGAACTTCAATTAGCGATTGTAGATTCCAGCTAGTAGATAAACAAAAAGCAACACTAAACCCTAAACCTTACCATATGTACTGAATCCAATTATAGAGAACTAAACTCCAAAAGACAAACACTTCAGAAATCTGAAGCTGGAAGATTATATAGTATGGTACAAAGAGCAAAAAAGTACCTGAGATTTTGAGTCTGAGTGATGCTCGATTTTGCCGCCGCGGCCACCATTATCGTAAGCACAGAAGCTGTCAACAGCCGTGTTGTTGCCCTCTTTTCGATATTTTTTCTTTTCTCTTTTCTCAATTAAAAAGGTTATCCACTTATTTGGCTACACCTGTGTTCAAGAACTTGGATTTTAAGCTGCTTATGTAAGATATGGTTCTTTGATTTTTAAGCATTTTTCATTTAAATTAATTCAATTTTTACTTAAGAAACTAAATTAAAATCCCCCTTTGATCATGGTCTTACTATATAGAATCTAATATTAGTATTATTTAATAATTCAAAAATATATATTTCCAAAAATAGCAAGAAAAACTATCTAGGTATGATGGTTTAAACATTTATTAGGTTTTATTTCATATTTCCATACCAAATCATGTCTTCATCCATCTTCACCACAATCCCTTTCCTCAAACAAAATCGATAATATCAATTATTTTTGTAAACTCGGTTGTGCTACGCATCATTGTATTTCACTTTCTTCCTTTCAAAATCCGAGTAAGTATTTACTTCTCCTAACTAAACATTATACGAAGATTCAACTAAAAAAAGAATTTGTGACACGTGAAGTAATATATATTATACACAGATCTTTCCATAAATATATTCATGAGGAGCTGGTAACATAATGTACGAATTATTAATGTTAATTATTATGTATTATCTCGAAAGTTTTTATTAATAGTTTTTGTTGGTGTTTTGCAATAAGCAGACGTGGAAGAAGTTTCAGGCTGCGTGGATTTGTGCTCGAACAAGTGTAACTAATAGATAATTAGAATTTTTTTTTGTACTCCTGATATCTAAATTAAAGATTGATTTGTTATTTTCGTATCAATTCAATAAATAAATAAAACAAAAATTCATTACACAAGTTTTGTGATACAAAAAAAATAATCAATTGAGAATACATAGCTATGCAAAATAATTGTTCTCTTACTTATTTCTTTGTGTGTGAGTTTTAATTTTAACAATTGATAATTGTTTTGTAAGAAGACAGAAATATACAGTATAACCTCTAGAAATTAATACTCGATAAATTAATAATCACTATAAATTAATAAATTTCTCTAGTCCCAAGTTGGGATAGTGTAAAATTTAACAAAATTCGATAAGATAATAAGATAATAATTTTTTTTAACCCCCTATGTAAATATATAGTCCCAATAAATTTATAAATTAATAATTACATAAATTTATATATACATATATATATATATACTAAGATAACATATTAAATATGAGTATGATGTTTTTTATTTAAAGTAAAGATCTCATTAATATTTATCTCTACTTTTATTTATTATATCGAACTTTTAGTGATACTTATATTTTAGATTTGAATTCAAAACTTATAAAGTTTTTTAGACACCACTTAACATATCAACATTCACATTAACAACATCAAAGTCACATTGTAACATCTACAAAAAACAAAAAAATCTTTACATCTGTCTCAGAAAAAAAACAAAAAGAAATGGAGTGTAAAAGAATGGTGTTGTTAACAACAATGGTGGTTGTAATGGTTATGGGAAACTTTTTGAACCATACAGAGGCCCAAAATATCCCTTTTCCGATGTGTTTGATCGCTTGTTTTCAAACGTGTAAAGCCGGGTCAATGTTTCTAAAGATACTTATGTGTCCAATCACATGTACCAAATCATGTCTTCATCCAACTTCACCACAATCTCTTTCCTCAATCAAAATCGTTGATATCAATTATTTTTGTAAACTAGGTTGTGCTACGCATCATTATGTTTCACGTTCGTCCTTTCAAAATTCGAGTAAGTATTTACTTCTCCTAATTAAACATTATACGAAGATTTTCATCTAAAAAAAAGAATTTATGACACGTGAAGTAATATATATTATACACAAATATTTTACTAAACATATTAATGAGAGGTTGTAACTTAATGGATGAATTATTAATGTTAAATATTATGTATTATTTCAAAAGTTTTTATTAATAGTTTTTGTTGGTGTTTTGCAATGAGCAAACGTGGAAGAAGTATCAGGCTGCGTGGATTTGTGCTCGAACAAGTGTAACTAACAAATTATTAAAGTTTTTTTTTCCATTCCTGATGTTTAAATTAAAGATTGATTTGTTATTTTGCTATCAATTAAATAAATAAATAAAATAAAAATTCATTACAAAAAAATCAATTGTGAAGACAGAGCTATGCAAAATAATTGTTCTCTTAGTTAATTGTAACGATTGATAATGTTTTGTAAGAAGATAGAAATATATTTCATAAATCATATTGTCAAAAATTATATGAGGTTATAAGAATTGTAAATGGTTATGAATTAATGTTCTTATTTTATGGTAAAATAAGTTAATTACATTGAATTATTACAGTATAACACCAGTATATTATATCATCACAAATAAGATTATATCCACACGAAATTTTTCTATCCTAACCCAAAATATCGAAATATAGACTCAACTTTGGAGCAAAAGTTTTTTCAATTCAAATTTAATTCTTTAAAAATTATTTAGGTTAAAAACCCAATTGTATTCCGAAGAATATTTTTGAGAAGCTTATCAGATTTTTAAAGTTTTAAACTTTACATGGTATAATTAACCAAAATCAAAATCATATTTTTATGTGGTTTATCTTGGATTCGGGTCGGGTTGCAGGTTTTATATCAGATATGTTCGGGTTTTATTTTGAATTTGAGTGCGGATAGTTCAGGTTCCGGATTTTGGTATTTCAGGTTTTTTCAAAACTAAAATAACCAATATGAAGAAAAAATTGAAAAAGAATCAGGTATTTAGGATTCGGTTCGGGTCTTTCGGGCTCGGTTATAGTTATTCTGGTTTTAGTTTTTTTTTTTGTTTAAACAAACAGAAACCATTTTTTTTTTTACATTTATTCATCCGGTTTAGGTTGGATTCGGATCAGTTTATTTAGGTGTCGCCTTTTTGGGTTTAGGTAAATATTAACCATTTGAGTTTTCTAACTTTATTTTTTGGATTCGGGGTTCGGGTATTTCGGGTTGGGTTCGGGATCGGGTTTCAGATTAGGGTTAAAGTCCCGTGCCGAAATAAGCCCATACAAACATATGTAAAAATTTGAATATGAAATAATAGTTTTAAAATTACTATATAGACTATAATATTAGTATAATTTAATAATTCAAAAATATATATTTCCAGAAATACATGAAAAACTATCTAGGTTTGATGGCTTAAACATTTATTACGTTTTATTTCATATTTCTTTTAATTAGAACCATATGATGTAAAGATCTTTAAATCATAAACAAAATAAACTTATTCATTATTTTCCTATAATATCATCGTCATAAAAACTAAAATTTAGTTTATTACTAGTTTTGAAAATATTAACTAATTCAAAAAATTTCAGAATCACTATATAAACACCACTTAGCATATCAACATTCACATTAACAACATCAAAGTCACATTATAACATCTACAAAGAACAAAAAAATCTTTACATTTTTCTCAGAAAAAAAAAACAAAAAGAAATGGAGTGTAAAAGAGTGGTGTTGTTAACAACAATGGTGGTTGTAATGGTTATGGGAAACTTTTGAACCATACAGAGGCCCAAAATATCCCTTTTCCGATGTGTTTGATCGCTTGTTTTCAAACGTGTAAAGCTGGGTCAATGTTTCCAAAGATACTTATGTGTCCAATCACATGTACCAAATCATGTCTTCATCCATCTTCACCACAATCCCTTTCCTCAAACAAAATCATTGATATTAATTATTTTTGTAAACTCGGTTGTGCTACGCATCATTGTGTTTCACTTACTTCCTTTCAAAATCCAAGTAAGTATTTACTTCTCCTAATAAACATTATAGGAAGATTCATCTAAAATCAGGAATTTGTGACACGTGAAGTAATATATATTATACACAGATCTTTCAATAAATATATTCATGAGGAGTTGCTAACCTAATGTATGAATTATTAGTGTTAAATATTATGTATTATCTCGAAAGTTTTTATTAATTATTTTTGTTGGTGTTTTGCAATGAACAGACGTGGAAGAAGTATCAGGCTGTGTGGATTTGTGCTCGAACAAGTGTAACTAACAAATTATTAGAATTTTTTTTCTTGTATTCCTGATGTCTAAATTAAAGATTGATTTGTAATTTTTGTATCAAATCAATAAATAAATAAATAAAAATTAATTACACAAGTGTTCTGATACAAAAAGAAAAATCAATTGAGAATACATAGCTATGCAAAATAATTGTTCTTTTACTTATTTCTTTGTGTGTGAGTTTTAATTTTAAAGATTGATCATTTTTTGTAAGAAGAAGGAAATATATTTCATAAATCATATGTTCAAAAAATATGTAAGGTTATACAAACTGTAAATGGTTATGAAATAATATTCTTTCTTATTTTATGGTAAAATAAGTTAATTACACCGAATTATTACAATATAACAGCCTCGAATTATTATATTATATCATCACAAATAAAATTATATCCACACGAATTGTTTCTCTCCTAACCCAAAATATCGAAATATAGCCTCGACTTTGGAGCTAATTTTTTTTCAATTCAATTTAAATTTTTTTAAAAAAAATTATTTAGGTTAAACAACCAATTGAATCCAGAAGAAATTTTTTGAGAAGCTTGTCTGATTTTTAAAGTTTTAAACTTTGCATGGTATAATTAGCCAAAATCAAAATCATATTTTCATGTGGTTTATCTAGGATTCGGGTTGGGATTCAAGTTTTAGATCAAACAAGATCGGGTTTCATTTTGAATTTGAGTGCGGACAGTTCAGGTTCCGGACTTCGGTATTTCAGGTTTTTTCAAAACTAACATAACCAATGTGAAGAAAAAATTGAAAAATAATCAGATATTTTGGATTTGGTTCGGGTCTTTCGGGTTCGGTTATAGTTATTCTGGTTTTATTTTTTTATTGGGTTTAAACAAACAGAAACCGTTTGTTTTTTTTATATTTATTCATCCGGTTCGGGTTGGACTCGGATTGGTTTATTTGGGTGTCGTGTTTTTGGGTTTAGATAGATACTAACCGTTTGAATTTTCTAACTTTATTTTTTGGATTCAGGATTCGGGTATTTCGGTTGGGTTCGGGATCGGGTTTCGGATTAGAGTTAAAGTCTCATGCCGAAACAAGCCCACACAAACATATATAAAAATTTGAATATGAAATAATAGTTTTAATACATAGACTATAATATTAGTATTATTTAATAATTCAAAATATATATTTCCAGAAATAGCATGGAAAACTATCTAGGTATGATGTCTTAACCATTTATTACGTTTTATTTCATAATTCTTTTAATTAGAACCATATTATGTAAAAATCTTTAAATCATAAACAAAATAAACTTATTCATTATTTTCTTATAATGTCATCGCCATAAAAACTAAAACTTAGAGTGCAAAAAAGTGTTGTTGTTGTCAGCAATGGTGGTTGTAATGATAATGAGAAACTTTTTGAACCATACAGAGGCCCAAAATATCCCTTTTCTAATGTGTTTTACCGCTTGTTTTCAAACGTGTAAAGGCGGGTCAACGCTTCCAAAGATAATTATGTGTCCAATCACATGTACCAAATCATGTCTTAATCCATCTTCACAATAATCCATTTCCTAAAAAAAAATCGTTGATATCAATTACTTCTGTAAACTCTGCTGTGCTACGCATCATTGTGTTTCACTTTATTCCTTTCAAAATCCGAGTAAGTATATAATTCTCATAATTAAACATTATATGAAGATTTTCATCTAAAAAAAAAAAGAATTTTTGACAAGTGAAGTAATATATATTATAAACAATTCTCTCAATAAATATATTTATGAGGAGTTGGTAACCTAATATATGTATTATTAGTGTTTAATATTATGTATTATCTCGAAAGTTTTTATAATAATTTTTGTTGGTGTTTTGCAATGAGCAGACGTGAAGAAGTATCAGGCTGCGTGGATTTGTACTCGAACAAGTGTAACTAACAAATGATTATAATTTTTTTGTATTCCTGATGTCTAAATAAAAGATTGATTTGTTATTTTTGTATCAATTCAATAAATAGATAAAACAAAAATTCATTATACAAGTTTTGTGGTACAAAAAATCAATTGAGAATACAGAACTATGCAAAATGTTGGTTCTCTTACTTAATTTTTAAATCATAAACAAAATAAACGTATTCATTATTTTCTTATAATGTCATCGTCATAAAAACTAAAATTTAGTTTACTACTAGTTTTGAAAATATTAACTAATTCAAAAAAATTCACAATCACTATATAAACACCACTTAACATATCAACATTCACATTAACAACACCAACGTCGCATTATAACATCTACAAAGAAAAAAAAATCTTTATATCTTTCTCAGAAAAAAAAACAAAAAGAAATGGAGTTCAAAAGAATGATGTTGTTGTCAACAATGGTGGTTGTAATGGCAATGAGAAACTTTTTGAACAATACAGAGGTTCAGAATATCCCTTTTCCAATGTGTTTTACCGCTTGTTTTCAAACGTGTAAAGCCGGATTAACGCTTCCCAAAATACTTATGTGTCCTATCACATGTACCAAATCATGTGTTCATCCATCTTCACCACAATCCCTTTCCTCAAAAAAAATCATTGATTTAACGTACTCATTTTTTCGGAACATTATATCAACGATTTAATGATCGGCTCGGCCAAAACCTTATGGAAGGATGTCTCGACCGAAACATAGGACAGCATTTTGGCCAAGCTGGTCATACCAAGGACAATTGGCACATCATGGGACAGCATTTTTGGCCTAGCCGGTCATACACGTGCTGATTGACTAACCAGCTCGGCCAAAAATGGATCAACTTGTTCGATCTGGTCGGCATTGGAAGTGGCGAAGAAGCTCGGTGGTACATGGAACACGACCGGCTTGGCCTCCCGACAGCACATCGAGCATCGGCCGGCTTGGCAATTACGTCGGATGGGACACGACCGGCTCGGCCTATCGATGCGCAAGCAGGACGTGAGGTGCCGACCGGCTCGGCATTTAGGAAGCGAGACATCACGCACGCTGTCAGCTCAGCCTCGGAACATGATCACTCTTCGAAAGATCCTCCGGCTCGGCATCCATCTCAGTCGACCGGCTCGGCGATTACGTCGGACAGGACACAGCCCGCTCGGCCTTTCAAAGCGCAAGTAGGACGTGATGTGCCGACCGGCTCAGCATTTAGGAAGCGGGAAGTTACACACGCTTCCCGGCTTGGCCTTGGTGCACGATCACTCTTCAGAAGATCGCCCGGCTCGGCATCCATCCCAGTCGACTGGCTCGGCAATTCAGACAGGCTGCCCAAGACGGCTGAGTCAATCAGCTCGGCATCGAGGGACGTCCTGCCGAATGGCCGTGCCGGTCAGCTCAGGTCGAGGGCGACGTTTTAGATTATCGGCTGTGCCAGTCCATTGGTTGCCTCGTAGTCCACTGGCTCAGCTAATACAAGGATGGTGGGTTGAAATGTTCGGTCTATGATACGAGGAGTTCGAAAAATCATGACTTTAGTCGGTTTATCAAAAAGTATATACGAAAAATGGTTTTTGTACTTTTTCGTAAAGTTATCGATAAAAATAGTTTAATCGTAAACTATTTTTTCGAATATCTTTTTTTTTTCTTTCTTTTTTTTTGCCGAATATATCTAAATAAGGAAGTTTTTCGTGATATTTATACATTTTATCTCTTAATTCTGAAAGTATGGGTTTTGATCCTAACAGTTCTCTTACTTATTTGTTAGTGTGTTATTTTTAATTTTGTCGATTGATAATCTTTTGTAAGAATACAGAAATATATTTCATAAATAATATATTTAAAAAAAAACCACGTTCTTAACATTTGTGAAAGAGAAGGTTTCATCTACTTCAAGACTAATAATAAAACAGAGCATCACATATATAGAAAAATTAGTATATAATTCATCAGTTAAAAGCTATGAATCTATGATCTTCTTCAAATGACTCACTGACAAGAGAATGTTTCTTCTTTAATTCTATTGGCAGCAAATGGTTTAAGAATCCAAGAACAAAGCATCACATATATTTGCCTGCAATAACAAATAATCTTCCTTTTTAAAAACAGTCTTTCTATCTAAATCTCTTGTGGAAAAAGAGAAATACTGTGAAACTGAATCATTTGAACATGAATTAGAGAGGAAAATGCTGATCTTCATTATAGGAGATCAAACACCTTTTTTCAAACCAAAATTATCAAATTATTTATAACGTCTTATAAAAATTATGTTCTTCCTTCAGATCTATTTTTAAAAAACTATTTATAAACAGTTTTATAAAGCTTTATAACATTTATATAAGATTTTATAAACAGTTTTATAAGCCTTTATAGCTTTATAAACATATAAACAGTTTTATGAAGCTTACAATGTTTTATAAACAGTTATATAGCTTTATAAAGATTTATAATGTTTTTGTAAAAACTTTTGTTTTTATAAAGTTTTATAAAGTTATTTATAAAGCATAATTATGTGTAATGAAGAAGCTCTATAATAATGGTAAAGTTTAATAAATCTTTATAAATAGTTTTATAAATAATTTTATAAAGATTTATAAATAACTTTATAAGGCTTCAAAAATAATTTTATAAAGCTTTATAGATAATTTTGTAAGGCTTTATAAATATATTAGGTAATATAATGAAACTGACGAAGAGAACATGTTGTGGCTCGATCTTAACCCAAAATATCAAAATATAGTTTCAATTTGGTTTCAAATAAAGTTTAATTTTATTAAAAACTGTAAAGATAGCTTACCAATTATATTTGAAATAAATTGTTTCAAAAGCTTGTCTGCTTTTTATATTTTAAAGTTATTTTCAGTTTTTAGTTGTTGGTCTCCTAGGTGTTTCTTTTGATCCCAACATGGATTTAGTTTAATTGATATTAGTGTAGAGTCAGTAGAGTGAAAGTTTTTCCTATAAAAAAACGTTTAGACAACCCCTTTCAATATCAGCGGCGATTTCTGGAGGAAGGAGCATGCAAATGGTTTCAAGCGAGATTAGCTGGTTCTTGATGTTCTTTAGTTGGATTTACCAGATTTTCATGATGTCCAGTAGAACTTCTGGTCTGTGAGAGTTCCCGACAGCTCTCTAAATTTCTAACCATATTAAAAGACACGTAGTAAATAGGTGTTTGACATTCAACTAATCATTTTCTATCTATGGACTTCAGGTTTAGTTTAATTAAATTGTAATGGTTGTAGTTTTATGAAAAACATTTGTAACCAAATTTGACCTATTTGGTTGAAATTAAAATAATGTAGTTGACAAAAATAATAAAAATAATATGTGGGTAGTCTTATAAAGTATCGGTATGCAGTCTGGAGCGGATCTAGAAACATTTTTCGTTAGGAACACATTATTAAAAAGATCAATATAACATTTTTAGTTAGAGGCACTTTTTATTTTTCTTAACTAAAATAAGAATATTTAATCAATTTAGTTCAAATTACTTAAGTAAAAACAAAAGTAAGGGCCACAAGACCCCGTATTTTTACACTTGCATCCGTCACTATATTTACTATGCAGTGTCAATTCAATTTTCTATGGCACTTAAATACCATTAAAATAAAAACACATATATCTACTAAACATAAATAAATTATTAATTTAAATGGTAAATATAAATATAATAACTTCATAAAAAGAGTTATTTTTTATTTAAAATTAAACAGAAATATTTTAATTTAATATTTAAATATTATAAATTATTTAATATTTATATTATTCGATAATATAATTGACGTATTGGGATTGATTGTTTTTTACGGATTAATTACCAAACATAAAAATAATATTTAAACTATTGTAAACATATTAAAAGAATGAAAAAAATTAAAAATATTTTTTACTACGGATTAAGATATAGTAAATTATATGATACGATTATATTAAAAATAAAACTGTTAATATATCTAAAAATTTCAAATCTATATATATTTTATCTAAAATAAATAAATATTAGAAAAAAAATTAAAAATGTAAGAAAATTCTAAATTAATTATATAGATGTTCGCTTCTATAAAACTAAAATTTTATCAACATATAATCATGCATTGTGCGAATCAAAATCTAATTAGTTTTAAAACAGATATACAAAGCTTAAATTGCTACACTGAAGGAACACAGCTTGGGACCCCTAAAATAGTTATAAAAATTTGGCGTTTACGGGCTTTATCCCAGGGTTGGCTGGCTCTGTCGGTGCGTACATGTCAAAACAACTATGAAAACGCTTACATAATTCTTAATAAGTTAAAAAAAAAACTACAACTTGGTATCTAGTGTGATTACTATAAATTCAATGTATTAGGAAAGACAACGTCCAAGTTTGAAAAATACGCATAACTATCCAACTCTTCCTGGTTATTGGATTAGAATATCACATATATACACACACATATATATATACAAGAACGAACGATAGAGGAAACACACATAATTAGAAATTGCAACTAGTTAAAGTCAATGTGTATTATTATTCTTCACTCATGTATTGCCATTTCCATTGGGGAGACGTGCAACGCGTTCCGTTGACTGACTTAGCCCTCTGTTATTAACACAAAGTCAACCTTCTTATCTCTATTAACTCTAAGTTGTGTGCCTCACAAGTCACAAGTTTCAATCTCATTTTTAAGATAGAAACAGAAAACACACAGAGAAAGAAAGATGGGGAAGCCAACAACACAAAACAATAGCTTTATAAACCACTTCAGCCACCCACACCGCCTTCAGTTAATCCCGCCGACATCATCACCACCATGCTCCGCTTGCAAACTCGCCGGAGGAAACGGCCGGGTTTACTCATGTAGGCCATGCAACTTCTCTCTCCATGAGTCATGCAGCAAGATGCAGCAGGTAATTACACATCCCTCTCACCCTTCTCATACGCTGACCCTTCTAGTGGCGCCCGTCTACGACGGTGGATACTTCAACTGCGATGGTTGTGGCGTCATTGGGACTGGTTTTGGCTACCAATGCTCTCGTTGTGACTTTGACATCCACGCACTTTGCGCATACAAGCCGCTCTCGATTCTCCACAAGTCTCATCCGCAACATAGCCTTAAACTCGCGTTTCATTCTCCCTATGGAGCCAATAAGGGTTTCTCCTGCGACATATGCCTTATGGTTGGGAAGAACCAATGGCTCTATCGATGCATTCCTTGCGAATTCGATGCTCATGTCGGTTGCATCACTGCTCCTCAGCCACAACTCCTTCAACATAGTAGTTCTGCACCTACTCCTCATGCTCATCTTGCCGGTCACCCACATCAAAGCTCGCTTCATATGTCTAATCAAGACAATAATATGCCCAGACGAAGACCCATGAGGACACCTAACAGACCTGTGGATAATCCTATTAGGCCTAACAGGCCCATCGGTAATCCCAATAGGCCTATAGCACTAAACGCTGCTGCCTATGGACGAAGAAGACAGAACAACAACTTGGGTTATAATAGTCCGGTTGTGCCTATTGGACCGAATGAACTAGTTGGCCAAGTAGGACAGCGTTTTGAATCTTTTGATCAAGGGTCAATGGAGGGGAGTGACTACGATGGTCGTACAGTGAACGAAGAGTTTGACGGTGAAGTCGATGTTGAGATCGAATATGGAGATGATGTGTATGACGGTACTGAAGATGGAGAGGCTAATCTAGAGGACCAAGACATTGATGGTAACGGACTTGAAATTGTGGCTTATGGTGATGATAACGACGTTGCTTGTAGTGAGAGTGAATTTGGAGGCAGCAGTGATGCTCGGAGCCAATGTAATGATTTGTCTGATCAAACTGATCTTTACCCACCAACAATTCGTACGAACCAAGGGCCCGGTGGTGGTGGTGGGAGGAAAAACCCGAACCCGAATAGTCCTGCTGCTCGGTCAAAGAATATGGGGCTTAATGGACGTGGAGGTAGGCTTCAGGGGTCGAGGAATCCAATCCAAAGTCCTAGAGGACGTCAAACCAGAAGGGTGCAGAATGTTCTTAACAATGCAATAAGAGCCGGTGGGCCTGTTGGGTTTAATGGGCCTTGTAATCCAGCTGCATTTAATCAACCTCAGCAATTTAATGGGCCTAGTGGTGGACCCTCCAATGTTATTGATAGTGGTGGCAACAATAATAATTACGACGAAGTCGAGGGAAACGAGATGGATGGTGGCGAATATGATGAGAGTTATGGTGATGATTATGCTGGTGGTGATGGCGATTGTGACTTTGAAGCTGGAGGCGACTTCGTCGAAGAAGGCTATGATCAAGTTTATGATGAAAATGATTTTGATTGCTACAGTGATATGACTGGAGGAAGTGAGTCTATATATGATGGGGATGAATCTTATGGGACTATGGATGATTCACAATATAGTGGATTAAATGATGAACCCAATAACCAGATTTTATCCATGGTTGGACCGGGAATGAATAACCTGAACCAGTATGGTCAGACCGGTAGGCCAAGGAGGGGCAGGTATGGGCGTGGTGGTGCTACAAATATGAACAGGTATGGAAACACGAACCAAGGAGCAAATAGTACTCAGCCTAGAACTATGGGTAGACCAGCCCAATATAGGCAGAATGGAGGACCTTATAGGGCTAATGGACAACCTAATGGACCGTATGGAGGACCCAATGGACCTAATGCGCCTAATGGAAACATAGTGATGAATACAATGGTGCAGGGTTTGTGTCAAGGCTTTGCAATGAACATGCTCATCGGTAATGGTGGTGATGTTAATGGTGGAGCAGGTGACAGCGCTGGATCATCCATCATGGGAGGCTTGCTTGGTGGTGAATCAGAATTATGATTCTGAAAGATATGGAAAAAATGATATTAGACTTGAAAAAAGGGAAATTTCATTTTTGCTTTTTATGTTTTGCGAATATTGTATTTTTCTTTTTTTTTTTTTCTCTACTCTGTATTTCTAAATTATTATTTTGCTATAAATATAATAAAACATATTATACTAATACATGTTAAAGAGTTAGATAAAAGTAATTACTGGAAAAATGAGCCAAAAATTATAATAAAAAAATATGAACTTTTTATTTATTTTTATTTATTTAAAAATTAATGTTAAGTGGTTATTCAATTAAAGGAAATAATTTTTTTGAAAAAAATATATTGAATTCAAAAAAATATATTGAACCGAAAAATAAATTACCTACTGTATCAAGATTTTGAAAGCGAAAATCTTTTTTTAAAAAAGAATCTCATCTATAAAATTAGAGAAAATAAAGTCAATTGAATAATTAAAATCAATTCAGCACTATTCATCTAAAATTTTTGATAATCAATCTTTTGGTTGAGAAGATTTTTCATGATTAATAATAACACTTTAATCTATGAATGGAGTGGTGATAAACTATGTATTTGACATTTAACTCATACCAATACTGTTCATGGCTATGAAGTCGGGTCGTCAATACGACGAATACAGTGAAGACTTTCGTGAGAATAATAATAAGAAGACGAACTGATTATCTATATATATAATAGAGGGTTTCTACGCTTCACGTGAATTATTATTTATTTTTATTTGTTAATTTATCAAGTTGTATGCTGTTTTTATTTTGTGTTTTAATATTATAGTTGTATTACTATTTTTATAGAATTTAAAATAATTAACGTTTCAATCTAATCTTTAATTATTATATTATTATGCATCTGTTCCTTATTTTTCTTCTTTGGTATTTTCCGTATTTACATAAAAGACTATTTTATAAGGTGACATATTAATATAATTTACATTTATTTAAATATTAATTTTTTTTTTTGGTTTTTTCACTTTTTTCAAATATTGTTAGTTGATTATTATTTTTTTAATTTCTACATTTGTGATATATTGAAAATTTTGGTTAAATCATATTTGTAACCATAAATAATTATTATTGTCATTGTTAACTTCTTTTATATGTGTTTTTAGAATGAAAAATATTGCGCTCATCCTATTCTGTACCAGCCTATTATGTTCATGTCAAGGAATTTTGTGAATTTCGTTCTTGTCTCATTTCGAGTTAAATCCATCATGATTTTTCATTTGTTTTTCTTACTTTTTGATGCTCTTATTTTATGTCATTTTTGTTTATCATGATTTTCCATTTTCTTTTTTATATATTTTTTGTATTTTTTGAATTTTTTTCGTTTTTACTCTATTTCCGTTAAATCACGTCATGATTTCTCATTTGTCTTTTCTATTTTTTATGCTCTTATTTTATGTCATTTTTGTTTGTTATGTCTTTGTACTTTTCTATAATTTTTCTTTTCATTTCCCTGTTTTTTTCTTTTTTGTTAATTTTTGTATTTTAAATTTAAATTCACATTATGATTTTTTACATTTTTGTTTAATTTTTTTTGTTTGATGAATTTATGTAAATATAGTGATTAAATATAATATAATTCAATTGAATATGAAAAATATGATGTATTAAAATGGGTGAGTATTAAGATGTATAGATCTTAAAATGGGTGGCTGGATATTAAAATGAATAGGTTAAACTGATGTGTCATGTTTTTAGAGTTCATTCGTTGAGGTGGCTTAAGAAGAAAGGAGTACAAATAACTTTATATAGATTTAAAAAAAAAAAAAAAAAAAAAAATTTTNTTATATAGATTTCCTCCCTTCTCCTTAAGCGAGCTCAACAAATGATCTCTAAAAATATGACACATCAGCTTAAATCATCCATTTTAATATCAATTCACCCATTTAAAATCCATACATTTTAATACCCACTATTTTAATAACTTCATATTTTTCATATTCAATTGAATTATATTATATTTAATCACTATATGTACATAAAATCATCAAAAAAAAAAAATGTAAAGAAAAATACAATGTGAATTTAAATTAAAAATATAAAAATTAACCAAAAAATACGGAAATGAAAAAAAAAATAGAAAAGTTAAAACACATAAAAAACAAAAAATGATATAAAAAAAGAGTATAAAAAAAAGTAGACAAAACAAACGAGAAATCATGATATAATTTAAAAGAAATAGGATAAAAACAAAAAAAAATTCAGAAAACACAAAAAATAAAAAAGGAAAAATAATGAAAATTTGAATTTAAAATAAAAATAAAAAATTAACAAAAAAAAGAACATGAAAATGAAAAGAAAAGGAATAAATAAATAAAAATACATAAAATACTAGAAATGACTTTCAAGAGCATCAAAAAGTAAAAAAAAAAAAAAATCATGACATGATTTAATGGGAATAGAATAAGAATAAAAATTTCCTAAATTTTTGGGCATAAATGGGATAGATCGGAACGTAATATGATGTGAATAAGAATTTCATTTTAAAACATGTCTGAATTAGTAACAATAAGAACAATAATTTTTAATGGTTGCAAATATGAATTTAAGTAATTTTTAAAAAAATATATCACATATGTTACAATTATGGAACAATATTTGATAAAAGCTTTGATTCGACTAACACAGTGAGAGTTAAACAAATATGGAAATAAGGAAAAAAAGTAAAAAGAAGAACATGAAAAATGAATAAAAAAAATATATTACATAAAACACAAAAACATCATTAAACAAGATCATCAAATAGTAAGAAAAATAAATGAAAAATCATGACGAGATTTAATTGGAAATGAGATAAGAACGAAATTCAGAAAAATTCTCGAACATGAACGTGATAGGCCGGAACGGAACAAGATGGACGAAAATTTTTCATTTTAAAAACATATATGGAAAAGTTAAAAATGACAATAATAATCGTTTATGGTTACAAATACGAGTTTAAGTAACTTTTTCAATATATCACAAATGTAGAAATTATAAAAATAAATAATTAACAACATTTAGAAAAATAAAAATACATAAACTACCAGAAATGACTTACAAGAGCATCAAAAAGTAGTAAAAAAAAAAAGAGAAATAGACGTGATTTAACAGGAATACGGTAAAAACAAGAATTTCCTAAATCTTCGAGTATAAATGGAATAGATCGGGACGTAACGTGATGTGAATAAGAATTTCATTTTAAAATATGTCTAAATTGGTAAGAATAAAAGTAATAATTTTTTACGATTGCAAATATGAATTTAAATAATATTTTCTAATATATCACATATGTTACAATTATGGAAGAAATAAACATTAACAATATTTGATAAAAGCTTAATTAGACTAATGAGAGTTAAACAAATATGGAAATAAGGAAAAAAAATAAAAAGAAAAAAGTAAAATATGAATAAAATACTACAGTACATAAAACACAAAAACATCATCAAACAAGAGCATCAAAAAGTAGGAAAAACATTTGAAAAATCATGATGATATGTGACTGGAAATGAGAAAAGAACGAAATTCACAAAATTTCCGGAAATGAACGAGATAGGCCGGAATGGAACAAGATGGGTAAAAAATTTTCATTTTAAAAAGATATATGGAAAAGTGAATAATGACAATAATAATTATTTCTGGTTACAAATATGACTTTAAGTAACTTTTTCAATATATCACAAATGTAGAAATTATAAAAAAATAAACAATTAACAATATTTCATAAAAAGTGAAGAAATGAAAAACTAAAACCAATAATTAAATGAAAAGAAATTATATTAAAATGTCAACTTATAAAATAGTCTTTTATGAAAATACGAAAAATACCAGAGAAGAAAAGTAAGGAAAAAGGTGCATAACAATATAATAAAGATTGGAGTGAAACATTAATTATGTCAAACACTATAAAAATAATAAAATAACAATAATATTAAAACACAAAATAAAAACAGCATATAAATTAATAAATTAACAAAAATAAATAAATAATATTCCGCGCGAAGCGCTGAAACTTTCTAATATATATATATAAAGTTTTATTTCCTCCCTTCTCATGCTGTCATATTACCAACCTCTTCCTAGAAAATTGACACTTCATCTTTTTATTTTCTTATTTTTTCATGTTAAGTAATTAAATGGCATAAATCATTTAAACTTTAAAAACCAACTCCAAAACCAAAAAAAAATAACCTAAAACAAAAAGAAAAACATATTTTCTAAATTATATAAACCATTTTATTTCTCTAACAATTTCTACAGTTTTCTCAATTTACTTAACTTGGTCCAAATAATAAACCATTATCCAAAATAAAAATTAACAATTTAGGCAACTTATATTATCTTCAAAAATAATAAATAAATTAACCAGATAATAGTAAATCATAAACAATATTTAATCAGAAACAAATGGGAAATCATAATGTGTTTTGACGGGAATCGAATAAAAAACATAAACGAGATAGATCGGGATGTAACGTGATGTGAGTAACAAACTATTATTCAAAATAAAAAATAACAACCTAGGTATCTTATATAATCTTTGAAAAAAAATAACAGAATAAAACCAATCAAATAATAGTAAATCATAAACAAATAGGAAATTATGACATAATTTAACGTGAATAGGGTAAGAAAAGCATAAACAAGATAAATCAGAATATAACGTGATGTAAATAATAATATTATTTTAAAAATATATCTAAAAGGTAATAATAAGAATAATCTTTTTTAAAACAAAACTATCATTTAAAAAAAAAGACTATTATCTACAAAAAAAAAGTCAGACTGTTAAACTAATTTTATCCTAGTTATCATTTAATCCCTCTGTTCCAAATTGCTCCTCTACTTTCAAGGTTCTGCATTAAGAACAGAAAGAAGCACTTGCGAAGGTTTAGTTTCTCTTCGTCTTGGCTGTTCGTTTGTTTTGAAGAATTAATGATTTTGCCTGTTTGATTTGTAATGTTTTTGGAAGGTTTGATTTGTGTTTAAGAATGTAAAAACGTTAAAGTTTGGGAACTCATTAGTATTTACTTTGGAAATGGAAGCGTACTTATTTACTGATTCTGAATTTTTCAAAATACCATTGAAAAAATAGCATTTTTAGGTTTCTTATCGATGTAT
>OVBI01000888.1:0-49084 GCA_900406495.1 Sisymbrium altissimum
TCTCAATTAAATCTACCACCACATAAATACCGGAATAGTCAATATATTCATTGGATTCGTCAATATGATCGTCGGAATCTTTAATCTGTTCGCCGGAACCTACAAACATGTGAAAACCCGATAAGGTTTTACAAGGTTTCAATTTTTTTCAATAAATTCAAAACAACTCCAATAACAATCTTATCTCTTCTCATCTTCTTTCTTCCTTCTTCTTCTTCCTTATTTCGTGAATTCAAAACCCTCGCCACCGGAACCTGCAAAATCAGTCGTAAGTTAAAATTTCAAAACCAAAAAAAAAAAAAACGAGAGAAGATGTGGAGAGAAGAAGAGAAAATAAAAAGAAGACTTTTTATAATTTTTTTTTAGTGGCAAACTTGTAATATAAAAGACACATAAGATTTTATATGTCTTTTAACACTTTTCCCCACATCTGAAGACTCTTTTAGCAAATCATCAACTTTTTGAGNACAACTTTTTGAGACTCTTTGAGCAATTATCTCTAGATTTATAGACTGGAAACTTTTTTTTAGCAATTGTAAAAATATGTTCCAAATTTTATTCTCAAAAATTGTAGAAGTAAGTTAGATTCAGCTTTCAGAATTGCACGTAAGAGAAGAATTGTAGCGTGTGTCACATAACAGGTGAAATGGTGAATACCGATTTTGTTTTGAACATCAACACACGTATTTTTATAATTTACACAGCTCAATACGTTGTCGATAAATCCAACTATTCCACTGAACAAAACAATTAGTAACACAAATGACTGCGATATATGAACAAAAGTACTGCAGTATCAGTATGCATGATGTTGATGTTTCTCTAACTTGTGGCCCTTGTGGGTGAAAGTCTTGAAAAACTTGATACATTTTATTCTATATATATATGATTAATTTTGGACCTACTATATATGAACCAAGATGCTTCTGCCAGCAGTAAATCTATTTAATGAACGAACAAAATGGGAAGAGAAGACAAATTCGTGGTTACAACATAAAAGTTCTTAAATTCGGTAGATTGTGATGAATGGGACCTTTGTAATATTTTCGGCTAGTTACGTGTCACCATTTTGGTGCTTATATTTATAGTCCCTTCTGTTTTTAGAGGTTGGTGTTTTTCTTGGTCTATGCACGTGATTACGTGAATTATTGTATATACAAGTATACCACATTCTTATATATTCTAATATTCGAGTGTAATAGTCGATGGGATAGGTCTTGTGACTTGTATACGTTGTATATTTGTATTGCTGCACTTAAACATTTTAGCAGACATCATAAACATATATAGCACATAAAATCGTCATAACTAATTAAGGTTAAAAAATAAATTTTTTTTTTAAACAAGGTTAAAAAAGGATAGTTATTATAACTAATATATATCATTGTTATTTTAGATTTTAATACATGTGAATGTAATATTTTAAATTTTAAGTTTGCCAATTATTTAGATAACAGTTTAAATTTGTTTTTCTTTCTGTCTATTTCATGCTCTAGAGTTGTTTTTATATATTTTTATTTTCTATTAAGTATTTAATAAACATTTATATAAAAATCAAATTAAATTTTAAGTTATATACAATTGAAAATCTGCTTTAAAGTCTTCTCGTTCATTTATTTAAAGATTTGTTTCTTAGAGTCTTGGGTTGATCTATATCAATTTCAAATTTTCTAATTGTGAATTAGAAAATGAAAGTTATAATTTATTAAATATATCTGTTCAAATTTTTTTTATAAATATAAATATTAATTTCAGATTTGAATTATATGAAATATGAATTATAATTTATGTAGATTATTATTTTATACTCTAATATTAACAAACTTTTGCTATATTTTTATCCGCCTTATTGGGGATGATTAGTATTAAAAAATTGAAGATGTATTTTATATAGTACAGATTCGCTGTGCCAAAGTGGGCTTATAAATTAGGACTACATTTGGGCCGTATTCAATATCTTCTTAAACAAATAAATATTCACTTTCTAAACAATCTTTAGGCCCACGAGAAAGAGTGATTTCTTTCACCATCAGACCCAAAAAAGTAATTGCAACACTAATCAGAGCCAAGAGAAAGAGTTTTGTTGCATCACTATATTTAAAGTATTTTTACAAATAAACATTTACTTTTTAACTAAACGAATTGAAGTATCCACAACAAGCGCGATTACGGATAACACAGTCCCATAAACAACTTTAGACTGTATTAATGTTTTATCTGCATTATGTTCATAGTCGATAATTTTACTCGTTATACTACACTTATATATAACACACATTGTAGTGTCCGATAACTTGCACCACCTAGAATTTGTATAGATTTATACTTTTGAAAAAGTATTAAGCGTGACCAACTATCAGATAAAGAAGTTTTTTCAACTAGAAAATACTTTTTGAATCTCTTTATTTTTTTCATCCCTTTTTCAAATAATGAAAAATAGATAATCTGGATGCAATAATAGAACCAATAATGTAGGTGCGGAAGAAAAGATGAAAAAGCTGAAGAAGAAGTTGGCAGAAAACAATGCAAAGACAGATATACCCTTGAGGTACTGCGTGATCAACCATAAAAGCGCTTTTTGACTCTCAAGGAGGGGTTGACAAGAAGATATACATAGATATAGCACGTGGCAACATCTAAGAGCGAGTATACATTTAAGCGTACGTACATCGAACGTAAGCAGTGGAGAATTAGATACTCGCACTTTCCGAAATTAAATCAGAGGAAATCTTAGCTGTATAGTATTTTTTGTCTCTCAAAAAGGACAAAACTTTAAAGGAATCCTCAATTTCGAGAAACCACCAAGGGTTTTTTCTTTTTTTTTCCTCTATAGGTTTGATTCAGTTATTCTTGTTCGTCTGTCTTCTCGAAAGTGTTCTCCTTTGTTGGGTAAGTCCTTTCTCAATCGAAGCTTGTTATCCCCTGTTCTGTATGGTCTTAACCTCATGGTTTCTATTCAATATCTTGGCTCTGTTCTGGATCAGGAGTGAAAAACCTTTTGAAAGTTTCTTTGTTGAAGTCTCAGGTCTGTGGATCAACAACAACAGTTTCTCCTGTAATGTTATTTTGGTGCTTTAATGTGTGGAAGTGTTTATCAGTTGATGACTCTTTGGTCGGTTTTAAGTAGTTTTTACTTTCTTGTAGAGGAAATGTTGACGTCACTGGCTCCAGTGTAATTGGAATCTGCGTGTTTGTATAATATGCAGTTTAGTTTTGGATTTGAATGTGTTTACTGTCTTGATGTTGCAGCTTTTGGATAATAATAAGTTCGCGGGAAATTGGTCTTGGTCTGAAGCAATGCAGTTATATCATCATCCTTACTCATTAGACAGCCAAAGAGTGAGACTAGCTTTGGAAGAGAAAGGCATTGATTACACATCATACCATGTGAATCCTATCACAGGCAAGCACATGGACTCTTCCTTTTTCAGGATGAATCCCAATGCCAAACTTCCCGTTTTCAAGAATGGTTCTCACATCATTTTGGACACTATTGAGATCATAGAGTACGTTATCCACCATTGTTAATAATGATATTCTCCCTTTTTTGGTGATAATAACTAAATCTTTTGTGGGGGTATTAAATTCTGTAGGTACTTAGAGAGAATAGCTGAGGTTTCCTCTGGTGTAGAAGATGCTACTTTTGGTATAGAAGTTCTTGAATGGATGCGGAAGATTAGGGAATGGGACTCCAAACTTTTCACTCTTGCTCACATACCTGATAATCGTCGCCTCTATGTTTCCAAGTTCTTGAGGATGGTTGTGATCGCACGGATGGCTGAGTCTCCAGACTTGGCTAGTGCTTACCATAGGAAGCTAAGGGAAGCTTACGATACAGAAGACAAACTAAAAGACCCAGAGGCCTTGAGGAGAAGTAAAGACCATTTGCTTAGGCTTTTAGACGAGGTCGAAACGAAGCTAGAGGGGACGACGTATGTGGCCGGGAATGAGTTTAGTATGGCTGATGTGATGCTAGTGCCGGTGCTAGCTCGGTTATCGCTGTTGGATTTAGAAGAGGAGTATATAAGTAGCAGGAAAAATCTTGCTGAGTATTGGGTTGTTGTGAGAAGAAGACCAAGCTACAAGAAGGTAATTGGAAGGTATTTCAATGGCTGGAGAAAATATGCAACACTTGTAAAAACTTGGATGTTTGTTAGAGTTAGAAGTTTGCTCAGAAAATATTGAATTTTTCCAATGATTTGGTTTCTTTGTTATTTTTGTTTACCCACTTTTTATGTTGATTATACATAAACATTGTAAAGTTGGAAAAAAGTTTATACCTTTAATCACCACCAAAACAAAACAAAGAACAACATTTATTTAAGAAACTTGCGATGCAGAAATTTCGAGGTATACTTAAAACTTCTTTGCAAAAGAGAATAAAGAATGTGATTGCTCTTACAATGAAATGTGACTTTGCCTTGTAGATGAAGTTTTTTTTTTTTTTGCTTTTGGTCATAAACAAAAGAATTTAGAATATACTAAAGAGGAAAGAAAAAGCACATGATTCCCCTAAAGGGGACTTTCCTATGAGCCAAATAAACCAATCAATCACTGTAATTCTCCTTGAGAGCTGCATTGTCTCCATTTCAACTTTCATGGACCGTGTACTTCTCTAAAGTTAAGAATTTCTTAATTGTTGATCTTCTTCTCTAAAGTTAAATTCCCCGGTATAGGGCTGTTTGCTGTTTTTTCCCACCCGTTGTTCCGCATCCATGGAGGAACGTTTAGTTTCTGTTGCCGAAAGTAACTTGTTCCTATATCAGATGAAAACTCTCTCTTCCGGTTTGGAGCGGTTGAGACAGTCCCGGCAACACCTGAGGTGTTCCAACCGGACTGGTTGGGCACGGTTATAGCCGGTAAGATCTCCTCGGAGCAAGTCGGGTTTCCCATGGAGGAGGAACAGACTGTTCCATTTCTCTTAGCGAAAAACTCACCATGAGAAACAGGTGGTAGAGGTGGAAATGGATAGAACGGCACCCCAGGAGCAACAGACCAGCTCGTGGGGTCCTCTTTGCCGGGTGAACCAAATTGATGAACGATACTGAGCGGGATCCCATAGGAGACTGTTAACCGAGAAAGGAACTTTTCTTGCGGCTGGGCGATAACTGTATCAGGCGCATCCGTGCAAGGTGATGAAAACCCGGGTGGAAGGTCGTCTTGGACATCCTGATTTCCATTAGATACATCTGTTTGTTGAGACGAGATAGTCATGGTTCTTTGCTCTTTTGTCGTAGACGGCTGGTCCCATCTGCTTTTACGCTTGCGTCCATTTGTCTCGGGAAGACTGGAATTAGGTTCTAAACATCCGCCAGATACAGAAGCTGTTTCAGGAGTTGCAGCCCTTGATGATATGGCAGAGGCAAATGGTTCTGCACGTCTTGGCGAATGATGATCATATCTAGGTTCTTGCGATACTCTGAATCTGCTGTTAGGTGATATTTTCAACTCCGATCTCTCCTCCCTGTCGATGCGCCACGGTCTCCTAAAAGACTTAGGGATCCATTTGTCTCGGAAGTTCCGTGCAATTTGATGAACCTGTAGATGTACACATGAAACCAATTGGAAAGTAGAATCTATAACCCCACATACTCATCTGACCAAGGTCCAAAAAAGCGGATTACTAAAACAAATAGATAAACATGAAATGTCATACGGTGCCAACAGTCCAAGATTCAATACATCTTCATAAGAGAGTAAATGGGACGCTAGGTACCTGTTTGTCATCATGCTCGGTGAGTGTTAGAATAGATTCCTTAAAGCTGCACATAGATAAACATGAAATGTCATATGGTGTCCTAAGAAGTGTAAAAGCAAGGCTCGTTAAAGACAGATAACAATGTTGTCGGCATTCAAAATTTCAAAAAGACCAGGTGACAGTTCAACTCAAATAAAATTAACACAGGGAACTGTCTAAACTTATAAATCTGACACACATGATGCGAAAACTGAAACAAATCATATTAATATAAAAAGGGTAAATACACTGTACTCAATCACTCTTGACACTAGAATATATTTGTTTCAAATGGTAATGTTCACTCAATCCAGGATAAGATCCAATAAAATTATTAGATCAAAGAAAAAGGACCAAAGGCGACATAGCCTTGATAAAGATTACGAACCTTTCCATCCCTGCACAAGGAGGTCCTCTGACTATATGCTCCAGTGCAAGAATATCCCTTGCAGCAAGATACTCTAATACCTGAGGCAAAACCAGTGATATTGACAGTAAATAACCTAGAATTCAAAAATGCATTAGCTAGAAAAACTCAACATTCTTTGGTATTTACTTTGCCCTGATATTTCATACCACATTTAATGAATATTTCACATTGCAACGATGAAAGAAGAACTGCCTTTGGGTTGGAATTATCATTTAACTAAAAAAAAGCCAAGTGTGTTCTGACTAATAGCTAAACAGAAGCGGCATGTTACAAGGAATGTACCTTCAAAAGTTTTCGGAGTATTGGCGTCTTTTTAAAATCCCTCCGGTATTGTTTCATGATATTATGCAGCATTTGCAGACCTGGATATGTTTGGCGGTTAATTCATCTTTACAAGGTAAGAAAAGATTCATACGATAAAGAAAAAAGACAGGCCTAGGTACCAAACTAAAAGAAGACAAACGTACCATTCTTGTTGATTATGTCCACCAAAACTGTTCGTGACTTTGTCTTCAAAAGGGCATCAAGGATCATTGAAAGATCTCGATTGCTGCAATAGTTTCACAAACAACAACAGGAATTCAGGCAACAGATGTAGAGTATAATAAATCTACAATGGGAACAAAGATAAGGAGGTTAAAATTCTTGAAGACCTTTGGATTCCTTCATTATTGGCATTGCCCCGCGAAGCAGCAGTGAGAAGCAGAAGTTTCAAGTAGCCTTTTGCTGAATCCTATTTGTTAAGAAAAGGAAAAGGAACTTAGACATGCAATGTACAGTTGTGCTAGATAATGAGGAATTATTAAGATGAGAATTATGCCAAGGATGTAGGTTTAAGTGGATAATAATCAACTGGATCAACTAAAAGTGCATGACCCCGCAAACCAAAAAATAAGCCTTAGAAAGGAACAAAAGAAGATGTTTTAACCTTATAGCATAACTAAATAAAGTGGGAAAGTAGTGCTATGCAACTTACCCTCCGCTTGCTTATCCCTCCCACAGCATCTAGTAACTCGTTCAGTTTCCCTTCAACTGCAAATTTTGTGGTGTTATTAGCGAGTATGACGACTGTGTGATTTCGTTATCTTAATAATTCACGTCTAATACTAGTACCATACATGTTTCAATACGCCCGCTGGGAGAAACTTCCTCTGATCCTTTAGATTTGATAGGCTGCTGTTGCAATTTTTTGACTGGTATAAGTGCTTTGTTAACAACAGGAAGATTCCCTCCTTTGTCTCGCTTACTAGACCCAGATGAACGAGAAGTTTTCATACGAGGACGGGGTCGTGACAGTATCTTCTTATCTTCACCCGAATCGTGCTTTACTGTCTTATCAGCATTCGCACCATCCGAGGAAAGTCTGCTGAGAGAACTGGACGTGGGAGATGTGCTTTTAGTCTTCTTTTCAAGAAGAACTTCCTCCTGGACAGCAATGACAGGCATGTCCGTCGAAAGTTCCTTCGAAACTTCGGTTATTTGAAGAGATGGAAGAATCTCGCTCTCTGGAAGTTTTACAGATAATGAGCTAGGCGATTGGGAAGCAAGGTCCTTGGATTCATTAACCTTTGTAGAGTTCTGTGGCATTTGCATGTCAGCACCATCAATGAAGGTCCTAGACGTTGCATCTAAGATTCCTTCCCCACTTTCATCCTCGTCAAGGATCACAAGTTCAGGATACTCTTCATCTGAATCACTTTGAATAACTACGTCTCCATTCAAAGGATCTCCCCCAATATAACCTCGGCAGTGTGATGATCCACAGTAACACTTTTTGGCAGCGGCACCAAAAACCCTCACGTAGTTGTAGTCAAATGTCAACTCCTGCCCCTGGTAATGCAACAGACAGATTAATATTATTATTGTTACACCTTGATTCTTTTTGGCTTTGGCGTTTGTATTAATGTTAACATGTTAATTACTGTGTTCACTTTTAAAAAGAACATAACAACATAGTGTTTTCATCAAACATCCTTTAAAAATTGTTGGCCATTTGAGTTTAAAATTTCTACTAAAAATTGTGAGAGAGCCCACCTTCTTAAGGTCTTGCATGGAGAATATACCAACGCAAATTTCACCATTCACCATCCACTGCACCAACATTTAATTAGTAAAATATAAGAAAGCAGACGAAGTGGAACTTTATGGAAAAAAAAGAAGAAGCAGACAAGCTACAGAAGAAGTTTCCAATTTAGATTTTGATCACTGAGTTTATTATAATCAGACTATGAGTCCTGAGATACCACAAAGATCGCATAATAGTCACCTACCTTTTCCGTACGGCAGTTTGGTTCACAACTATGGTTAATGAAACGCCCTAAATTTCCCTTTGCACCAGCATCTATTACCTACATTAACAAAAAATTTACAACGTTATTGCATCTTCATAGCTTCCGAAAGGAGAACATAAAAAGCGGAATACGAGATTGGACTTTCAAGCAAGTGCACATGATATGTTACGAAATGCAATCATTACAAGCACAACCAACAGTAGTAACCTCACTGTGCATAGGCCAGTAAAAAAAAGTGCAAAACCATTAGAAGCTTTTGCCTATAGAGCTTCCGTAAGATGGTGGTACTGATAAAGATACATATGAGTGTCAGAGGAAAGAAGATACAGAGAAGAAGATAGTCTTGTCATCTTACTCTTGCAAAGGTCAACTTCTTTTGGCACAAGTGTATCAAATATGAGACATAAAAGTAACTAACCACATCTGCAAGCATATTGCTTTAACCGGAAGAAGTTTACAAAGTTAGAACTTCACTTTTCTAAATATGCTTCTAAAATCAGAAACGAAACACATTTTGGGAACAATATGTCGTATACTCATATTTACTACCAACCGCACATTTTTAATTTAACAATTCCACAAGCTTTAACAGAAAAATCACAAACTATTTTTGAATCAAAGATGAAGAAAGAAGCAGCTGACTTATTACCAAAAAAAAAACAGATGTTTACCTCATTCCCATTCAGTGTCATGAAATAGAAATGTTTCTGACCCATGGCAGCATAATCCTTCTGACGAGTCTCATAGGATTGCATATCAAGCACCTGTTATAAAAGGAGATGACTCATATGATAGTTCCATCTATTGGCTAACCAACGGTATAGACATGTACAAATAAATAAATAAATAAAAACACAGATCCGGAAAAAACTAGAGGCTGACAAAACCCCCTCTACAACTGATAACATCCCCCCAAAGTTGAACCATCATCAGAAGCATACCTCTCCAACGTATTCAATAAGAAATTGCCCCTCACGGACATCCTCGAGCAATCTCAGGCCATAACCCTTCTTACCAGATTGGAATCTCTCAAACTTAACATACTTCCGTTTTTGAAACTGCAGAAATATGAGCCAAACGGTTAAGAAAGATATAACTTGACTGCGAATGTAACGCTTTTGCTTGCAAACAAGACATCACACCTGCTGATTTGAGCATAAATCGCCAGCCGGGCAGGTACCATGAAGACATTCAATGTTAAGCATTCTATTGAGACATTCTTCTCCACAACCGAGTCTACCATCAGGTGGTGGTTTGCAGTGACAAACCATTATCTGTCCAAAATATAAGGAAGCATTATAACTACGTAGTAACTCTAGAAAAGGATAATATTGACAGCACAAGCACATTTTCTACTAAATCATTACTAACATAACAAACAAAATACAAGAAAATTAACCTCGTCAATGGTTTGATTTTTACGGTTACGATGAAGAAACTGGTTTGTTTTTATTGCCTTAAAGCACGCCTTTTTGTTACCTGCAGAAATTGCGGGTAAGAAAAACACAATGAAGAATTCAATACATGTAAAATCATACGATATTTTCTGTAGTTGACCAATATTTAACTCTAAGCACCTGACAAACGTTTGCTCTTCTGTTCCTTGTCTTTCCCCCTTTTAGCCGCCTCACAGTCATATGCATCTGCTTCATCCTGTCCTATGCCCAACTCTTCATTAATTTCTTCATTTGACATCTCTTGAGATATTGAGCAATGAGCAAAATCTTTATCTGAGTTGTTCATACAGATCCTTTAAACCACGGAAAATTCATATTAGATACACAGAAAAATTATAACAGATTACAATAGATAAGCGTAATAGCAGATGAATCTGCTGTAAAAATTTGCAAAATGATGAAGTCAGCAATACTCGAATCTGTTTATACACACTTGACACTCGATCTAATAGCAGATGAATCTGCTGTAAAAATTTGCAAAATGATGAAGTAGGTAATATAAGAAACGTATTAAGCACAACAGAAAATTGGAAATTATGATAAACTAGGCTAAATTTTGATGCAAACGCGACAAGCACAGAAACTGACACAAATTTGAAAACCGCAACAGGATTAACAATCATATGCGACATGCTTTTCATCTAAAAGTTTCATAGAAACAAGTTCATACGCGTACATACCATCTCGAGCTCTCGTCAATTAACTCTACCACGGAAGCAGGTATTCGTCGCCATTTAAAGCAATCATCGCATCGAACCCAGGCACTCTCTGTGGAAGAGCTATCCTCAATAGTTAGGTCCATTACTGTTTCCCCATCGATCACATCTGGTGATATGGCACCATTAATGGCACTGTTTTTTCCAATATCAGCGTCTAAAAGAGCACCTAGTACATTAATTCACGTAATGGGCAACTTAATCATTTGTGTATTCAAAAGAGTGAAAGCTTCGTAAAGTAATGGAAAACATTGGGATGATCACAAGCAAACATAAAAAGTGTACCCAATTTATGGGAAATAAGAAGGGTGTAGACAACGGACAACAATTGTTAGAGCTAATGAAAAGGGGGCGTACCTGTTGATTCGTGAGACTCTATCCTCCCTACTTCATGATAATCACTATCATCCCTTCCAATACTCCTATTTATGGATTTGTGTTGCTCTAACCCCTCATGAGATTCGTTTTTCCTCCCGTCTTTGGCAGACTTGGACTTGGATTTCCCTTTTTTTCTTCCATTACCTTTTGACTTGGGATATTTACCTTTTTTGACGCTGGGAGTCAGATGTGAACCATTTTCCAAAGGAGATGTTGAAGCAACCAAATCATCTTCTTTTTCTAGTCCTCTGTTCTTGTTGACCACATCTTCTGGAGTGCTGAAAAAAACATGAGGCAAATCCTCTTTAAGTCCAATACTGACAATGGGATCAGGCACAGAGTTAATAACTTCTGAATCTGGTGAAGTTTCAGCGTCAGTGGCCCTCTCGCACTCTTCAACCATTATACTAGAGGAGAGGTGTTGGCCCTCGTCTAAAACATCACCACCTAGCTTCCTACATAACCCCCCAGCGTCTTGATTATTTTTCTCATCCGTAACAGAATCAGATGACAGACGATATGAAAGTTCCTCCACAGGATTGCTTTTCTCTTCTAAGTGCTCTCTAGTTTCCACGGTTTGGAGTTTATCCTCGACAACATTTGCTGGCCCTGGAAACTCTAAACCTGTCCCACCCTTAACAATACCATCAGCAGGCAATGAGTTACCATTGACCTTAGAGACTGTAATGTTCAAAGGATTTTGGCCACCTGATTTACCAAATTTAACTTTCAAACGAAGGCAAGAGCCGTTTGATGCTTGGATGCTTCTGTTAGACCCTTCTACATATCCGTTATTGGAACTATTATGCTCTCCATGTTTAGAATTGATCTGAGGTTGCTGTTGCTCGTGATGTGGATGTCCATCATAAGGAATATTATTGCTCTGTAAAAAGATTTCAGCGGTCCTACTCGGTAATCCCCACTGAGATGAACGGTGTGATTTTGAAACAGAGCTCCTCTTCTGCTTCATGCACTTGAAAATTGATTCCAGTTTTCTTTCTGATTGTTTCTTTTTAGAGGATTTTCTCGGATGAGGAGCACTCCTTTTGGTTTGTGCTATATTACCCTGTTTCGCATCTCGAGACCTCCTTCGGGGTGAAGACTCGCTAATCCCAGAAAAATTAGCCCCAGATGCAGAAGCAACTTCACCGCCTATTCTGCCATTATTGCCATCTGCGATCCTGAGTGGCTCTACTGCGTTGTCAGGATTACGAGCTTCGATGCTTCCATTACCAAATTTCAAGGGAAAACTCCACATCAAAGAAGAGTCAGTAATAGGGGCGTTAGCTTCCATACCAAAGGTATTTTCATCTATGGGTGATATCCGACTGAAATTTTGAGCTCTCGGATCAGCAGCCATATCATTATTCATATTCAGAGCGGCCACAGCACTTTCACTTGATGAAATCCCCACGTGGTTCTTAAGCAGTTTTTCATTCTTCTCCGAAAGATCAGGATGAAGATCATCCTCATGTACCAACCTCAAATCTGGATTGATCGCCTCTGAGCCTACGATGTTGTCAAGATCATATGACCGTAAGCCACCATCATTATTACTTAACACTTCTGTGATAGCTAATGAAGGGGATACCACGTGAGGCATATTGCCTTCAATATCACTCGAAGACTTCAAGTAATTCTCTGTGTCGCTGCAGCTAAAAACCCCAGAATCCAATATCGAATCTGGAAAGGGACAACTCCGGATGAAAGATATACCATCAGAAAAACCAGCATCCTCATCACTCGATGGTTCATTTCTTCCTTCCTTGCCTCCATCATCAAAGGTAGAGTTAAGAGCATCACTTCCAACTTCATCATCGTCTCTGTCTTTCGCGATTTCCAAAGACTCAAACTTTTCTGTTGCATCATTAACAAAAGCCGATTCAGTATCTGTTTCACTGACCCCTAAAGGCAATATTGTGCCAGCAGACACAACGGCAACAGAAACCGATCCTTGAGCTTTCTCAACTTCATCTAAAACCACACCCGGCTTCTGACTATCATTAGCAACGCAACAAACAGCATCAGATTTTTCCTCGAGTTCTTTACTGATACTGTTTCCGTCTCCCGTTTGCTCAATCTCTACAACGCACTTCCTCTGGACCTCCATCGTAGAATTTACAACTGATGCAACCTGAGGAGGAGACGCCAAACTACTGACTAAATCTATATCGTGGCCAGGAGAGCTAGCATTCTTATCGCCGGAAAAAGAGCCACACCCAGAAGGGTCACTAACACCGTTTTCCGTACAATCCATCGTAATGCCACCTGTTTCGGAGAAAAACAATAATCAGAAGAAAAAAAGGTTTTATGAGAAATCCATCGAAGAAAACTATTCACGAACCCTATGCAGATTCTAAATAGAACCCATCCCCGTTTTAACGTGATCCACATATCGATTAAGCAGACACTGCCCCCCGGAGAAATATATTTAAAAAAAAAAAAAAAACTTTGAGAAGGTCAACCAAAAGAACTACTAGCCCAATACAATAGACGCCTCAATCATCAACATTGATGACAACAACCAAAGTCTTTTGATTCTATCCTCCTGATTTAACAATTGATAATAAAATAAATGAAATTTGGCACCAGAAAAACCGAAACCCTAACCTCATGAATCAGAAGCGATTAAAGCGAATGCCAACGAACAGAAGCTGGGGAACACGGAGGAAAACCCTAGAGAGGTAGAGGCGGGGACGATTTGCGATGGCGGAGAGAGAGAGAGAGAGAAGAAGGAATCGGAAGTAGGGAAGAGACAACGCGAGGCGGTCAGTTTTTGAGATACCGATTTTATTTTTTTTTCTTTTCCTTTTCTCTTTTCTTATGTAAATCCCCAAACGCTGGTATTCTCAATTTTTTTTTGGGTTAAAATTTGCTATTTGGACTCAGGTCTTTTCGTTAAATTGAGGGATTTGTCTCAATTTTTGTGGTGATTAATTTAATTATATATTCTAATCTCAATGATTCCCGATTAAATTTTGACGACCAAAAACAGAAGGAAAAGATTGTTTGACAAAAGAATATAAATATATTCTTATTTTTTTGGTAAAGTCATAGCCTCATACGTTTTATCAATTTTTTTTTAACTTTACCCAAACATCAGTAGAAAATTAAAAGTTAATAACTTTTACATTTGTGAAATTCTCACCAGCTTTTTTTCTTTTGAAAATGCATTGGCGATTCATTTTTAAGATATTCAGATCTATGGGAGTGTCCGTGTTCAATATGGTCCCAAAGGTGGTCCATAAAGACCCCAAAATTGTAAGATATTTTCATTTGCCTTTTTTTTCTTCTAATTTGGTGTTTTAGCTCATCCAATTAATTCGATTTATACTGTGTTTACACGTTCCTATTATGTCTTCTTTTCATGTACCTTTTCCATAATGCCATAACAGTGGAAGAAAAAACTATATTAAAATTGTATTTATGAGAGTTGCATATATGATGAATCATTATTACATATAGAGTCACAAATAATTTGAGTCTACCAAACCTACTTATTATATATATACTCATACGAACCCATTACCAATCATAGCTCGGAATCTTTATAAACAAGTCGTTTTCTTAATTTTCAAGTTATAAAAAAACTTGAGAAGGCAAAGAAGTAGACTTTTATCTTCGCCGAAAAAGATGAAAGAAGTTCACAACCCAAGGCTCTCGTTACCTGACGACTTATACAAAAAAGGTCAATTGATTTGCGTTCTCATTGTTAAAGATGCATACATCTTTTACCCAAACCGACGACGTCTGTGTTGGGTCTTGTCATTACTGTAAGAAGACTTGTTTATGTTCATGTCCCAGTACATTACATTGTGGTCTTACCAATACTTTGACTACGGTGGTTTGACTTTGTCTTGGACTCGGATAATATATATCTCTTCTTCAAGGTCTAGCACATGTCCTGGACCCTAGCTAATTTTCGATACTACTTGTTCTTCAAGACGTATAAACATATGTTTTCCAAGATGATAAGTAAAACGTATGGAAATATAACTAGCAAATCAAACTTGTCTGGCTGGTAATACACTCACCATAGGCCATATATACCAATATTTTCTATGTCTAATGGTGTAAACATCAGAATTATATACTGTATGCTTCTAAGAACATTCATCTGCTGTGTTTTCTATATATTGTTTACATACCAAAAATATACGTACGCAATCTAATGTATCAAAAACACAGATGCTTTTAAACGAATGCATTGTATATAGTTCAATATATCGCTTGAAATTCTCTTTTATCTCTATAATTTGTACAGTGGTTCATTGACATTATAAAATTCATAACTGCTAAGTACTCACTATATACACAGTGAATAAACTGTAGTCTATGAGCCAGATCAACTCGCTATATAACGTACAGCAAATCAACTATAGTTATCAGAAGATGGGGGTGCAAAGCAGATGAAAATATCAAGGTGAAAGCATGCATAATTGGCCTGAAAACAAAGGGCAACCAATTGAAGTTTGAAATTCGGTTTCAGAGGATATATCATTATATATTCTCAATAGTCAACAACACCTTAAGAAAACAAGCTATCTTTCACACAGTCTCTTCTTTAAATAACATTAGAAAACAGCGCAAAAGCTTTTACGATACATACTTAGAATCACTTTCAAGCAAAGAAAAACAGTTGCATATATACTTGCATTTGACACATAAGGTGCAAAATGCAAAATCAACTGGAAAAAATAGATAACAAAATATGCTTGAATAAGTTGAGGGTTAATAGACAGACTTCTAGATGATTTTGGGTGAATCTAGACAATTGTTATGATTGTTTGAAAATGCATTAGGCTGTTTTTTACACTTTTTATTTCTTGAAAAAAGTGACTTCTTAGAATTATCAAACATAGAGAAAATATTAGTCATTTTCTTTTCTTAGATTTTTGTTTTGAATTAAATTAATTAATTCATTTATTGAGAACACAGAAAATATACAATATTCTTGAAATAAGACTTTGTTGTTGTCGTCAAGGCCTACGGGCTACGGCCCACATTTCTTGGTTCGAATCCCATCATCGCGAGACTCACAAGTCACACAAGGCAGAGTCAGTTGACCACAATACCCTCGGCAACAAAAGTTTATTCTCAAAAGATAAAAAAAAAAAAAAGGAAGCGTCATTGCTGGCTATCCCGCGCAACGTTCTAACAAAATTCCTCCGCTCAGTTGTAATAATCCCTCGAGTCTCCACATCAAATAAATTTCCCCAAATTCGGGTCCTGATTCTTCTCCAAAGTCGCGTCGTCTCCGATCCGGGTCTCTACAGAGTCTAACTCTGACCCGACCCAATTCACTAAATGGGCGAAACCAAGGCCACAACCGATGGCGGTTCAACTTCCGGCGAATCGTCGAAGAACTCGCCGAAGCTATTGACTGCCGGTGATCGCAAATTACTTAAGGTGGAGCTCCGGCAAGGAGAGACCACGTACGTTTCTTGGAAGAAGCTTATGAAGGAGGCTAGCAAGGGCATTGCTTCGTCCGTTTCGGCGCCCGACCCGCCTCCTAATGCTAACCCTAATCTCGAGTCTCGCCTTGCCCCGGTTTGTTTTAAGCTCTTGCATGCATTTACTCATCAAATATATGCACTTTTCCATTTGTCTCTGCTTTTAATTTCTCTGCCTCTCTCTATCGGACCAACTCTTGTCTTGTATCCCTCCTGTGAGCTGAATTCGCTGTTGGGACAATTCTGGTTTATTCAGGCAAAGCCTCACTTTTTTTGACTGATTGTCGGAATTTTTGTTTATTGTTGGTTCGGGAAAAGATTTCTGTGAGTTTTTTTTGGTGAAGTGGAAATTCGGAATTGTGCTGTCAGTTCTGCTCCCTGGCATTGGGTTTGCTTCTAGGGTTTTCAATAAGAAAACTGTTGACACTATGAAAAATTACAATTGAGAGTGATTTTTTGGTCTAGTCTCGGTCAGTAATTTGAATTGCGGCTCGATAGGTGATTTGGTTGCATTGCTTGTTATATTGCTGCGACCTCGTACTTAAACCTCGTACTTAATTGAAGTGAATATGCCATCAATTGTGTTTGATCTAGAAAGGAGTTTGATTTAGATGGTAGCCATATTTACTGTAAATGTATGAGTGGAGATTATGATATTGCAGAAGAAAAAAGGTGATGGTTTTTCTTTTTGAAGGAAATAGGAGGTGTTTGTGGCTTTCTATCAAGTTAGTTTTTCATATGCATACGATTTGGAGCAGATCAGTTTCTAATGCTTTAATGATATATCCAATGCAGGGGCCACCAGCAGAAGGTGAAATGGCCGACCAACCTCATTCTAATCGTTTTAACGCAGTTATAGAGAAGATCGAGAGGCTCTACATGGTATGATTCCCTCTTTCTCTTACACTTTTGTCTATTTTTTAGCCATGCAAGCTGGATGAGTGTTTGGTTTCTTACTCAGAACAGTTTTCAGACCTTGCATTAGCGCTATATTCTTCCACAGATTTCTGAATATTGTATACTTAACTTCATAAAATAAATAACAGGGGAGAGATAGTAGTGATGGGGAGGAGTTAGATGGTGCTCCCGACGATGACGAGTATGACACTGGAGATTCATTTATCGATGACGTTGAATTGGTTCGTATCGATATCCTCCATAAGGCTTCTTATTGTTTTCTTATGTGATCGAAGTGTATCTTGATAGCTGAGACATCATATTTTTCTTTGTTTTGGCATTGTAGGATGAGTATTTTGAAGTTGATAATTCGGCAATTAAACATGATGGATTTTTTGTCAATAGAGGAAAGTTAGAACGAATGTAAGTTTCTTGTCCTCTTATTGTTGCATGTTGTTACATTATTATATCGCGATTCTGTCTTTTTCCATTTGGTGATATGTTGTGGAGAATAGGCAATGTTCCAGCATGGGTAATTGAGAACAGAATTTGATAGAAACTTTGAGGTTTATGCTCAGGGCAGAAGTATTTGATACTCTTTTTTTGGTCAATCTAGCTACTTTTTCTGCTAACGTCCGCGGGCTATTGCGAAAAGGCAGTGATTAGTTTCCGTACCCAACAAATACAGTTTCGTATCAGTTTGGGCTGTGATTATCCATAGGATTCAGGTTTCCCAATTGCTCTATATTATGCTATCTTCCATATATTATCTAAGTCGTGCATCCTTTCTACAACAGTGAACCGTCAACAACAACAACATCGAACAAGCAACCAAAGAAAAGGAAAAGGAAAGAGTCAGCAAAACCTTGCGGAGATGTTGTTGATGTATCCAGTAAAGAAGCCAAGATGGCTAAGACGGCTGGGGGAAAGGTAGTACCATTGCTTGCAAGTAACTTTTTTGAATCTTTAGAGTTCTAGTCCAGATGATTGATTATATAATGTGAAACTCCAGGATCAATCAGCTGCTTCTGGGCCCTCTCCAAAGAAAAAGTCCAATGATCCAAAGAAAGTGCAGGGTTCGGTTTCTCCTTTGAAAGCGCAAAGTGGCAATGACTCCATGTTTTTGGAAAATGTGAAGCATAGTGATAAAGCGAGTCATCAGCCAAGGAACACCACAAGTCCGAAGTCAAAGGCAGTTGGATCTTCTGGCGCCCCTCATCTGAAGTGCAGCAACAAAAGTGCTCAACAGCAATCTGATTCCGTGCCAGGAAAATCTCGGCCAAATGTTTCGGCAAAATCAACAGTATCCTGTCAGAAAGAAAACAATGGCATGCATGACCAGGACAATGCAACAGTAAGCAGACAGTCTATTCCAATAACTGTAAGTACTTTCCAGGTATCTTAAGCATATACGAGTCCTCAATTTAGCTGGTCTTGAATTTTAACGAAGCATGTAATTGGGGTCTTTCATCTTCGACATCCCCAACAATTATGATTCTCTGAGCTCTGAGGTTGTAGAATGATCTGTAATTGCGAATATATTAGCACTTCATCAGGAGAGTTGACATTTTAGATGGCATATATGTGTCATGCTCTGAAGCTGACACCCATTCAACGCTGTTTCTGTCGTTCTGTTGCTCTAGTTTTGACTGTGGGTTGATCTTCCTGGCTAGTACTCGCTTCCATGCCTTTTTTTTCTTGCATATTTAATCTCTGTTTGTCAAATCTTCTCTCTCTCTGTATTCAGAAAAAAGGCGGTTCTAGTGTCAGGCCTAAAACCTCCACACTTGAGAAAGCCTTCAGGGAATTGGAGAAGGTGGTCGCTGAATGTGAGTTTCAACTGTTTAAGCACTTGTTTACTATGCATGGCAAATTTAAATACCATTTAACAAACTATGATCTCCAATTTTATTGCAGCAAGACCTCCTGCTGCTACTGAGAATCAAGATGCTGATGCCTCATCCCAAGCAGTGAAGAGGAGATTGCCAAGAGACGTAAAATTGAAGCTTGCTAAAGTTGCTAGGATTGCGGTAACAAACTCTTCTGCTTGTCCCTTCTTTTTTTTTATAATAATCTTCCAGATGTATGAAAAAGACCAGAAATTTTATTTTCTTGAAGCAAGCGAGCCAAGGGAATCTATCAGGAGAGTTAATCAATCGTCTCATGAGCATTGTCGGTCATCTAATACAGGTCAGATCGCTGAAGGTAATCACCTCTATCCCATGTACTGTCTACCAAGACTTGTCACTTGTTATAGAATTGGGGTTGTGATTCTCGCTGAGGCATAAAGAGTAGTTAGAAAATTTTAAGTTTCAGCCGAAAGCTCTTCCTTTTTGGAAAGAGTTAACAAGACATGCTTTGTTAGAGATGGAGCTAAAGCTCTGAGCGTTTACTAATGACTAATGCTTACTGTTACAGAGGAACTTGAAAATCATGATTGATTCCGGCGACTCTGCAAATCGAGAAAAAGATACTAGATTTCAACGTATCAAGAATGAAGTTATTGAGATGTTAAAAACACAAGTTCCGTTGATGGAATCCCAGGTTCTCTCTCTTCTACTCTGCTAGTCTCACTGATCTGATTTTCAAATTTGTTATCCGGTGTTTTAGATAGATACTTTTGTTATTGTCTCTATTGTTGGATTTAGACATCCCATTGTCAATGAATGCACAACACTCAGAATTTACTCTGATAATTGTTCGCCATAGGCTAAGAACTTTATTTTTTGTTTTTGGTTTTCTGTTATGGGGTCTATCTCTTGTTTGTAACGTGTGTCCCTTTTGTAAGCAAAACCTGATATTATGAAATATTCTTTGCACTGACATAAATAGTATTACAGGCAATCAATCAAGAAGCTGGAACATCAGACGATTTTCAGGACGTTGGCTCAGTTGAAAAGCCTCCTACGAAGAAGAAGTTTATCATGGATGCGGCGCTGGAGGACAAATTGTGTGATCTATATGACATCTTCGTTGATGTAATTAAGATTTTTCATTTTGGCAACCTTACATAACTTTTTTTTTGCAACTCATTAAACCCAGAAGTGAAGTTTGAACATAGTTTGTGCTCTGTTTTTTGGTGATACTAGGGATTGGATGAAGATTCAGGTCCACAGATCAGAAAGCTTTATGCAAATGTAAGTTCCTTTCCAGTTATTTATCTTTTGGCACTCCTGGTCTATATGCTTTCCAAGTTTATTCAAAATCAATAGTCTGGACCTTGGCAATAATTGAAGATTGGTTATCAAAGCTTCCTAAATGATTTTCTTTTGTATTGCTCCAGTTAGCTGAACTCTGGCCAAATAGGTTAATGGACAATCATGGGATCAAGCGTGCCATTTGCCGCGCAAAGGAAAGGCGAAGAGCGTTGTATGGAAATCTTGGGAAGGAGACGGTATTTAAGAAATTTCTCGATTTGTTTCTAATTTGCTAGGTTTTATGATGTGAAAGAGATCCATTTAGCATAGAATTTTTCCATGATCTCGCAAATCTCTCTCAGTGTGATAATTCATCAGCTCTTTCCTTGTTGAAGGATCAAGGGAAGATGACGAAGAGGAAACAGACACTGTTGGTACCAAAACTAGAGGGTAGTGCTTGTCCCGACAAGGCTCCAGATGTTGGAGATAAAACAACAGGTGTTGTCCCAAGCGCAACCACCACGTCCTTAGTCCACACACAACCTGCAGTTGACTCGTCCCGTGACAAGTCAAAGCAGCAACATGAGAAACAAAAGGGAACCTCAAGCTCTAGCAACGCTTCAGGAGAAGCAAAGGCAGGCAGAAGAAAGACAGAAAAGGGTGTAGAAGAATCTCACGTACCCACAGAGAAACATCTTGTTCTGGCTCTGAAGCAGCAGGCCAAGGCACAGGCACAGGCTCCCCCGGACCTGAACCTGCCAAGTTAAGTATTACGGCCTAGTTTTCGTTAAGGTTTTTGTAGTCAAAGGCTGGCTCTAGCCTTGCCTTTTTTCTTTGTAGGTTTACTGCCTCTTCTAATTTTGCATCTAGTTATAATTTTTCTATTTTATGTCTTCTATCTAAAGTAGAAGAGAAGCCCTCTCTCTGTACAAATTAAAGATTTAAAAAAGAAGCTCGGTTTTCTTTGCATTTAATTACCAGCTAACTAAGAGGTTAAAATGATGATAATGTTCGAGAACGAAAAATAAAAAGATTTTGAAAATCGAAGGACAATAAAGCAATTTGCCCATAAACGTCTGTTCTAAATTCGTCATAGGCCCAATTGGGTGTAATGATGGACGAGTAAAAAGCCCAAAGGCAAATTAAAATGTGAAACGAGAAATGAAGCTCACTGAACAGTGAACATTCCCGCGTCCCAATTCGAGCCCCTCTCTCTCTCTCTCTCTCTTTGTTCCCTCTTATACCAGTTACAACGCTCGGTTAACCTGGAATCCGCGGATAGACGATTCGGCCCCGATGCTTCAAGGCTCGAGTATCCACTTTCTTCCGCCGATTCTACGCTTTTAATTATCCCCAAAGCTATTACTGAATCGTAGAGACAGAGAGAGAGAGAGAGAATTGCGTGGTTTAGGTTTCCGGCGGCGATGAAGACGACGCAACTGTTCAAAGGGACAAACGTGTTCATGTCTCGGAATCTAGTGCCTCCTGAAGTATTCGACACACTTCTAGATACCTTAAAGCTAAACGGCGCCGAAATCTTCCTCTGCTGCGATCCCTCCCGGAGCGGTCCCAGCGATTTCCACGTCATCGCTTCTCCTGATCACGTGCGCATTCTGTTTAACTGTTTGTTACTAACTGCAATTGCCTACATTCTGAGAAACTCTGCTCTTGACTCGTTTTGTATTTTGCAGGAGAAATTCAAGGATCTTAAAGCTAAGGGTTGTAACTTGATAGGTGAGAATGAGAGATTTGTTTACATTGTTCTTCTCACTTAAACCAATTGACTCTGCGTTCGTCAATCTGCACTTAACTCGTTTTGTATTTTTGCCATATGTTTGGGTTTTGCAGGTCCGCAATGTGTGCTCTCCTGTGCGAAAGAGGGAAGGCCGCTGCCACAAGGGGGATTCACTTGTTGCCTAGCGATGGATGGTCTCAAAGTTCTTGCTTCTGGTTTTCAGATCGATGAGAAGGTACTTCTTCTTCTTCTTTTGGCAATGTCCATGTGAATGGTTGCGACTCTTATGTGTTGCCTCAGCGATCTTATATCTCTTTGTTTCCCACTCTTGTATATTTTTTTCAGTTTCTATTTTTCTAACGGAAAGACTTACTCTCCCTCTTATTTGATTGATTGCAATTATTTTGAAGGTCAAGATTGAGCAGTTGGTTACTTCCATGGGGGGACTTTTGGTCTCTAGAATTTCTTCAGATGTCAACTTCGTCATTGTGAAGAATGTCTTGGCTGCCAAGTACAAGGTCTATTGCTCAAAGATTGCCATCACTATTCTTTTACCTTCTTAAGGTCCACACATCTGTAGATTATCATCATTGGCTTTTTTTTGCTTTAATTAACATATCAATACTGCTGTTCCCAATTTATGCATCTCAGAATATTTTTCGAATTATGTTCTTCATTTTACTTAACTCCAATAGGCACTAGGATATGTGTATTACTTTTGTCTAGCAGTACATAGTGCCTTCGGTAGTAGAAGAGAGGCTTTTAAGCGTGAGGAAATATTTAACATGCTCCTGTAATGAAGGCCTCAATTTATAAGTTGTTGTCTTGTCCCCTCCTATTGATGGATTCTGATTTGTTGATTGTTAGACAATAGCGGCATTATGTAAATGACACTTAGTTCCAATGCAAGTTTAGTTCTTAAAGTGAAACAACCCCCCTTTTTTCAGAAATTATTTGGGATCAGTCTTGTAACTCTGAGTACTAATAGTTATGTACTATATTCTGAAGTAGAGTGACTGATGAGGTTCTTAAGGAAGCTATTTTAAACCAGCCATGCCTTACTTCATCGTGACAGCAAAAAATATATTATTCTTTTTTTTTTGAACATGCAGTGGGCCGTGTATGTTCAGAAGAAGCCAGTTGTTGCACTGAATTGGTTACATCAGTGTTGGAATGAGCACCGTGTGGTTCCGCAGGAACCATATAAAATTCCTCCCTTTTCTGGATTGAGGATCTGTGTCACAAAAATTCCAGCAGGTTAGAAAACTTGTTTGTTTAATATGTGCGAATCAAGTTTTTTGTTAATTGTTAATCAGTAATTTATTATCAGACCAGCGTAAGGGAATGGAGAAGCTAATTGCAGAATATGGAGGGAGGTATTCTGGGGAGCTAACAAAGGCGTGTACACATCTGATCGCTGATATATCCTTTGAATCAAATTTTGATAATTTGCTAATCATAGGTCATATTTTCTGGTTGCATTTAGTTGTGCTGATAAATTAAGAGTAGTCAAGGTCTGATACTCGGGTTCTCTAAAGTTCGAAGATATGTGATAACCATTACATGGTTAAACTGTAGATGCCTTAAAACTTGCTTGAATTCTTCTGCACAAAAATTTAAGACTGCGTAGTTTAAACTTAAATGAAAAATTGATTCCTTGACATTGCATACGCTGCTGAAGGTGACAAATACAAAGTTGCTCGGAAATGGGGTCACATTCAAATTGTTACGCGGAAATGGTTTGAGCAGTCCATTGCTAGAAAAGGTGACATTTGGTGCTTCTACACCCTTTACATTCTCGTACTGATCAGTACATCGGTTCTCTATAAGTTAACATATTCATTCGATACTGATGTCACCATGTTATGTGCAGTTTGTCTCAATGAAGAGTCGTATCCTGTTCTGGGTTCCATACCCTTGAGTAGAGGGGTGAGAGATTTAGGGAACCATGATAATCAAGAAAAAATTCCTGGATGTCCAATGTCACCGTCGCCTTGGGCTGCGGTTGCTGCAGACTCATATGCTTCTTATGCTCAGTCTAGAGAGTCAGATATAGAAACATCTGCCTCACAAAATCCTCTTTCCACATCTATGAATCCCAGTACCCATGCTAAAGAACCAAGTAAAGGCCCAACTACAGAGCCGCAAGAGCAAAATATTGATGGCTGTACTGCCAGGGATTCAGAATCTGAAGACAATGACCTATACTTATCAGATTGTAGAATTTTCCTGCTTGGTTTTGAAGCTTCTGAAATGCGTAGACTTGTTAAGTTGATCCGTAGAGGTGGTGGATCACGGTATATGATGCTTAGCGAAAGAATGACACATATTGTTGTTGGAACTCCTTCAGAGAGGTAAGCTCAATCTTTTCCCTGCCAGAGTAAAGTTTTTGTGCTCTATTATTTTTACTTTTTTCTGTTGTTCTCTTGTAGCTTATTATTGAATTCTGATAAGTGGGTCTCTGTAAGCATATTCTCTATAACATTATGATCTTTACATAGAATATTCATTTACAGTGAGAAAAAGGAGGCGAGAAGTGTTGCATCTTCTGGTGTCATTCAAGTAGTTACACCTAGTTGGCTTGAAGATTGTGATCGTGAGAAAAAAGAAATTCCCATTCATAAAATATATACTGCTAACAACCTTATTCTTCCAAGAGGTCTGTTGTTATCTCATTTCACTGTTTTTTAGTTATCTCGGACACATTCCATCTATCCAAGATGCATCAAGACATATCAATGCATTGGACTTCACTTCTCTAACTGACCTGTTTTTGTCACAGATTCTGCATGCTTAACCAAGGGATCTCGTTCAGAAACGTCAGTTGTGGAAAAGGGTAAAATAACTTTTCCTCAGACCATGGCATATGATTCCCCTTCAAAGAGTATCAATGCCTCAAATGAGGCAGCAACTTTGCGGGGAAAGAATAAAGAAGTAGTGCTGGACTTTGGCAGGAAAGATGAGATTCACGTGGAAAGAAAAATAGTATCACCCAAGCAAAAAGAAACACTTAATTCCCTTGTAACTAATAAAAGCAAAGAACAACAGAAAATTTCATGTGAATTCAGTGATCAAAGCAAGCAAGAAAGGAAGGCATCAGTATTTAAGAGGAAGCGGTTTTGTTTCTCACATTCTTTTCCTGAAGACAGGGTAAGTACTTGTTAGAAGATTAGGCTTTTTGTCTTGCACTGGTTTTTTGTCTGAGAACGCATCTCCGAGGTCAATTGATTAAGGTATTACCTTATTGTGCAGCGACCGGAAATCGTGGAATGGGTGAATCAAGGAGGGGGAGAGGTGGTAAATGATCCTTTTATAAAGAACACACATTTTACTATTGAATGCCATGGTATGTTCCGGAGTGCTGGGATTACCCAAACTACTTATGTCTCGAGTCACTGGATTCGATCTTGTTTAGAGGTATTGTTCTTCTTAGTGTTATCTACCGGTTATACCATTTATGCTGGAGTACTGTCGTCAACTGCTATACCATCATTCGTCTAACCGTTTTTATCTACATTAGCTTTTTATTGTAATTGATATGTATCTGTTGTCTTCTTATTTATCCTTATCAGGCTTTGTTTTTCTGGCTTATTTTCTAGGATGGTCGTTTAATTGATGTTAGTAGTCATATCCTCTATTCGCCTCTTCCCTGCCAGACTCCTTTGCCTGGATTTCAAAGCCTTCGCTTTTGTGTTTCCCATTATGAAGAGAAGGACAGATTACTCCTGAGAAATTTGTGTTTTGTTCTTGGAGCAAAATTTGTGGAAAGACAAACCAGGAGAGTGACTCACTTGCTATGCAAATTTGCTGATGGGCCTAAGTATGAGGCAGCTTCCAAGTGGGGAATAGTTCCCGTGACATCTGACTGGGTTTATGAATGTGTTAGACAGGTGGGCCTATGTTTTTGAATTTGTTTCTATCACATGGGATCGTTAAAATCTAACGAATGACTCTGTTTGTTTTCCTCTCTGTGTAGAATCAAGTTGTCTGTCCAGATAACTATCATCCAAAGGAATTGACCACTCAAGACCGAGAAGCAGGGAATTGCTTGGCAAGTCAATTTCATACACAGTTTGTGCCAGTCGCCTCAAGGGACAATGGGTCTCTGCTTGTAAGCCACTCTGAAGATAGGGAAAAAACTCAAAGCTTTGCTGGCAAAAATGGGTGCGGTAAAAGTGAGGTACACAACAGACTTGGAGAAATTGGAAGGGAGCAGAGTTTTCCGTCTAAGAAGGCAAAACTGTTGAGTGATAATCAAGAAAATGATGCGTTTCCTATGGATGAACATCCAAGTAATTTTGCTCGCCCTTTAAAGTCTGGAGATGGTATTGGTTCTGGAAATGACGTAGCAAGTGGTCGTGAAGTTCCAGATGTGGCTGATACTATTGAGGATTTGTTGGAGCAGACAAGTAAAGTGAGTACTATTTGCCGTTTTCTTCAATTATTTTGTCCAAGTTATATTTTCCTAGTATTATTCATCTCTGGTATCTGCTTAGATTCAAGATCAGAAGTCTCCTGGGAGCGGGAGGATTTTAGAGAAAACTGTATCCTTATTAGTGTGCTCATTCAAATTTTTGTCCTGATTTATTAATATTTGAAATAGTTCGACTCCTTGATAGAAAAACAGCTTTCTTCAACAAGTGAACAATATAACAGCGGGAATCATTCTGTCACTGGCCTGTCTAGACACTGGATAAACAGGTAACCTTATATTCATCAATTGCAAATCCCCATTTTGCAGATATTTCTGGTATCAACCTCAAATGCCATGGATTATAAAGAATTAGGGACACATGTATGTTTGGTGTTTCATTACGCATTTCCTGATTCATGAACCCCTTAATTTAGCTAGTACTTAATATTTCTGTATAATACCGTAGCATTAGAGTACGGATAGTAAGAGAGTGTAAGCTAACTAAAGGTGTGCAATGATCTGAAACTAGACAATGATCTGAAACTAGATTGTCTTAATTTTAAACGCTGCTCATAAAAGGAATTCATGTTACCTATTAAACTCTGATGTGTTTTTTTAGGGTTCTCGAGAATGACGATGCAGGAGATGTAACTACAGGCACTTACGGAAACTTTAGTGAGACGCAGACAGAATCACAGGTTAGAACTATTATTACTCTGGAAATACCTTCCATAGTTAAAGCTTCTAAGTCTGGATAATAGTCAGGTTTCTAAATCCCAATTCTGAATTAAAATTTTAACTGCCGTTTATATACTTGATTCGGAACGGGTAACAGTTAGAAGAACATTGCAGGTTGTTAGTTACGAGGAAGATCTTTCAGGAAGGCAGATGCTTATCGATAGAGTTAGAACACGAAGCAGCTTAACATAATGAAGAGATGAGAGTTGAGGTGTGAAGAGAGACAAGAAAACATTCACCATGAATTTGTAATGTTGCCAAAACAACATCCATTAAAGAAACAGCGGCTAAAAAGTCATGAATCATATATAGACAGACACAGTTACAAAGTTCATGAAATGATGCAGACATTCCTGTGACTCTATTGCCTCGTTCGGATGCTGAAAGCAACAAAACCTACAATTTTAGTTAACAAAAGAGACGAAGAAAAGCGCGCACACACTTATATTCAAAAACTAGGAACACAAGTCACAACAAAGATTCATACATCACATGGAAAAAGAAAAAATCGGAAACAAAATAAAAAGCCAGAAGAAAATATGCCAAATTATCAATTATTAAATTTGGCATTTATAAGTTACGAGAAAATACATCATGGCGTAGAATAAGACAGTGATATTACTGTTGAAAACATTTAGAGAGACTTTACAGCTAGAAAACGAGGCTCCTTAGGCTTGAACTTCTGGTTTGCATAGACATCCATATAATCTCCAAAGACAAACTTTGGATACTTCTTCTCACTTCCTTTTTCCACCGCTGGCCCAATGGCCGCCTTGTACGACGGGTTGTAGAAGGAAGCTATGGACCTCCGGTTTCCTTCCTCCCTCGCCAACACCCTGTGCCATGCGCTCTTGTATCTGCCAAACCCATTTTCAGTTAAAGTACTAAACCCAAATTCTCAAAACTCCTGTTCGTTAAACCGGTTTATTTCGAAAAGAAATGACACTAGGAATCAGACTAAACCAAACCGGTCCAAATTCAAACAAAATCCAACCGCAAAATATTCTGATAAACAAATTAAATTATAATTCTGTCAATACAGTATGTGTATTCTGACATCTGAAACCCCCGGTTTGAGTTCTTTTAAAAATTAAATAATATACTTAATAAGAAAAAAAAAATGAACTGTAGAACCAAAACCAAATTCATACTACATTTAGTTCAATGTCACTTAATGTCACTATGTCAGTATATCTATTAGAAGAAAAGAAAAAAGAAAATAGCACTAGAATATATGTACACAGCCACAGGGGAGGATGAAATCAAATTTATAAAATATTCAAATTATAATATTTAAACATACTTCACCCTTTAGTTTACTTTAGCTTTCCCAAAAGCACTTAAAAAGATAAAAAAATCTTGGATTCAAAAGCTAAGATGTTATACCTTCCGTTGCTAAGAACTTCAATCTGATCACCAGTGTTGATAACAATGGCGTTAGGTAGCGGCTGAACATCGATCCACTCTCCATCTTTCAAAACCTGAAGACCATCGTATTCATCGTCTTGGAAGAGCAAAACGACACCCCCTGCGTCAGTATGAGCTCGAAGGCCATTGACGAGCTCCGGATGAGGACAAGGTGGGTAATGGCTGACTTTGGTTCCAAAGAAAGCAGTCTCTTCTCCATCTTCCATTCCTTCGTTAAAGGCTTTCTTTATGTAACCTTTAGGTAAACCCAAATTCTCATCCATCACTTCCATCATCTTGCTCGCTAGCTTCCTCACTTCTTCTCTGTATTCTCCCATCGTCTCTCTGTATTTTGTTGAGAAAACAAATAAAAAAGTTATGATATTTGAAAATGGGTTTGAGGTTTGAAATATGAGAGACAAGTTGTTTGTTTACTTGAGGCCAGAAGTGTTGGATGGCCATTCGTTCTGGTTATGGTCCAAGAGAGTGAAAACATCTTCCCAGTCAACGTTTTCGAGTTTCTCTCCGGAGTTTTTCTGAAGCAATTCGTTGAGCAACTTCACGGGAGTTGAGGTCTTGAATGCTTCTTCTCTCTCGGTTTTGTAGCAATCTGAGCTCAGCTTCTTCACCTTATTCAGAAGCTCCAATGGAATCCCATGGTTCACCAGCTACACAGAGAAAGAGAGAGAGAGATGAGCTCATAAGAACAGAGAAAGAGATCAAGAGAGACAAAGTAATGATTTTTGTTTTTTAAACCTGAAAAAATCCCCATTCTTCGCAAGCTCTAGCGATTTCAGAGAGTGTCTTCTCCCTTTCTTCACCATTGATCTTGGAGAAATCAATCACAGGAATCGCCATTTTCAGATCCGCAAAGAGCGAGATGTGTATTAGGCAAAAAGGCTCTGTTTTTGGAAAGTCAAAGACGACTCTGTTTTGTTATTAAGATTTAGTTGTGAGGATTATGGAAATGCTTACGCTTCTATTTATACTACTCCCATATTTTCCCGTTTTGGGTTTATTTTTTTTTTCTCCTCTAAGAAAATTAGATTAAAATGTCAACTGTTCATTTTTACGCTATGTTATAGTATTTGTTTTATTTCATTATTGCTAAGCATAACTTTACCGTTGAATCTTACATTCATATTTTTAAAATATGTTAAAATAAATTAGATGCACGAGAATCAATGTGTTTAGGAGATTTGATTATCATGAAGCAGTTACAGTTTAGTCCATCTTCTTGACTTTTAAATAATGGAGTATATAAAAAAGATAAAAGACTTACATTTGCGTAATCGTTAGTCATTAATGATCTTGACAGGCTTTGACGTTTGACCGACTGTTTTTTTTTTCGCGCTACCGGTTTCACCGTTAGTTTCAGTTTAGTAAAAAGAAGCAATTACTATTATTTTCCAAATGTATGGACGACACGTACACACTGACAACAAATGGCATTCATACGCATGCATGGCAATGACAATGGCAATGAACAAATATTACTTTGAAAAAAAAAATAACAAGACTAATTCATTATTGTTCAGATAATGAAAGTGAATTTCAATAATTCTGGATGATTTCTTTAATTGAATTTAGGTTATGAATCGCGTTATTCCTCATGTTATATTATTTTTTTCTAAAATAGATTTACCATATTATCATCCAAATATGTCATGGATTTAGTGAGAAGGTCAACAATTTATTTTGGAATAAAAAATTATGGATCAAACAAAACTTTCTTAGTTATACAATTAAAATTCATGATATTTTCAAAAACGATCTGGTCTAGCTAGCTAGGACCACAAATTAACCATATTTTTTGGAATGACAGATCAAAACAACAGAAGCGAAAGTCCAACATCGTGAAATCTGTACTGTAACAAAAGAATTCTTTCAATAAATTAAAAATTTGTAGTGGTTATAAGGCTAATTAATCCTCCTTTTTCTGGTTAAAGTTTATCCGTAGTTATACCTCTTCACTTATAGATTACGATGAGATCATTCATACATGATTGGTTAGCATAATTAAGAAGTAAGAGACATAGATATGCGTTTCATATAATTGAATGCCTCTTTTATAACTTATGAGTTATGAACGTGGAACGTAATAATAGGTTTGCGAATTATATCCAAAATAATTAAGAGACTTTTGTTTTCATGGTATACGTGGACGAATCAGGGGAACACATGGAAGGATTTCTTGTAGTAATATCAATGGTAGAAGAAATAACATACTACAATTTTTTGGTAAGCTCCTAAATATAATAGTAGAAGATAATTTTTGTCGTTATAGTAGAAGATAACTAACAAAATAGTATATTTTTAACAGGAAAAGTTATTAGTTGAAATAATTGTCTGTACAGCACAGCCATCTCTGCTGGACACATGAGCAGGTGATGCCTCTTTGTTGTCTTCATCCCAAATCTCAATGCCTTTTTGTCTGACTGAACACAAGCACGGTAACAAATTCTTATAATATATATATATATATATATATAAAATTATTTTTTTGAATAATCTCTTAATATTACCAAAATAGATGCTGAGATCAATATCACAGCATACGTATGATGTAATTAATAATCTAATTTGGTGCAAGTTTTATGTTAAAAAAAAGTTTTATGTTTCGGTCAAGTCGAAAATAGGTCTGTCAAAAAACTTGAAGTAGTTGACTGTTAAACAAATGAATTATCTTTATGTTTGTTAGTTAATGTACTGACGTCCTTCCGGAGTTGTACTTTTGTAGCAAATATTAATGTGTTTTCCGTTTCGTTTTCTATTTACTTATTTAGGTTTTGACATTGGATTCTTCTTTATATATATAAAGATTAACATTCTGAACTAATGAAAACCAATTTATATATAGTTGCTAAGTAAAGTGGCTGAATGGGTTATTGTGTGGGTCGAAGACACATGGTTCAAATTGTTCTACAATTAGTAACTGTATATATTCTAAAACAAAAATATATATTCGACTCTCGACAGAATTGTTTGATACGGAAAAAGTACTAACATTTTTTTTCTGTTGTCAACTTTCTAATAATTTTCCTAAGACTAGATGTTGAAGTATGTTTCTTACACGAAATTTTAAATCATGGAATTACATCTCTCATATGTCGGTGCATATGTATGTGTATAATGTTTTGGTATTCTGTATGCATGATAGATCGTAAATTATCATAGCTTGTGACAGAGTTAGAATTATGTCTTAATTATTTTATTTTGCTAGTAGTTATGAAAGTGGTTTGTTATATGGACCTCTGTTATATGTTTATTAGTATTATTGACATTATTAATATTACATCTCCATTTCATAATTATTTGATTTTGCTAGTAGTGATAGTGATTTGTTATATGGATCTCTGTTATATGTTTGCTAGTATTATTGACATTATTAATAAACTTCCATTCCATGATTATAGATTAGTTAATATATGATGAAAAGAAATAATAATCTGTTTTTTGCTCCCACTATTTCACATGCAGACAGTCACTGCACCACTATAAACCTTCATATAGTAATTAACTATATATATTATACATATACCAACAATTAAGAACCCTTTCTTTTCAATTTTTTATATTATGATATTTTTAGTTTTTCTAAATGATGAAAAGCAAGCCGTCCATGATCACATGGGGCTACTATACTTGGAAGTGGTGTTTGTATTATTAAATTGTTAGTTAATAATTTTTCATTTTTTTATAAAATAAAAAGGGTAGATAGTTTATTTTCCAAATGCATTCCCCCGTGCCACTGTTTTAGTGAGATCAGTGATACATAATAGAAAAAAGTTGATAAAAGAGAGAAAATTATTGGATTAATTAGTCTTGAAGGACAATTGAGTGAATCACATGGTGGTGACTGATCTCTGTCTCTGTTATGTTGCAGCAATCGAATCTATGGACTACAAGCTCAGCTTATTTATAAATATTTGATCGTTATAAGGTAAATAAGTAGTGGCCTCAACTTGTATACGCACTCATTTTTATTTATATCAATCAGTCAATCGAAATGCATGTTACATTCCGTTGAAAGAAATTATCCCCCGAAAATACCATAAGAAAACTATAGTAGTCTATTTCTAGAAAATGTTATCTAAATATTATCTAATCAGTTAGTTTTGTTTTTAATATTTTTATAATGGTTTTACATCTTATAAAAAACTGCTATGATGTGTACTGTATAATAGTTTGTTAATATACATATATATAGAAAATTAAATTTGTAAGTATATCTTACCCAAATTTGTTTTTGTAAGTTTTAGTTTTCTATTTGTACTGAAAAGATGTAGAATAACATTCTTTTAAAATAAAACCATCTTAAAATCTGTGAAACAGAAAAAAATAATTTCATAATGAAAAGACCACTGTAGATAACCAGCTTAGTTCAATGTATGAACATCTTCCTCGATATTATATGAGCTAAATACGAAGAAGAACAAAAAAAAAAACCCTAATTAAAGCTTGTAAGAACTAATGTCGACAGTGCTATAAATCCTCAAATCTAGTGGGCGTACTTCTTATATAAATTATATATAATAAAAAAAAAAACATTATCTTCTTGATTTGCTTGTTGAGTCCTTGACTCTGTGGTGGTGATTCATATTAATAATTTTCATCACTGTATTTACTTTCGGAGAAAATGAAGACAACATTCACTAAATGTGCTTACTCCGCAAAGTAAACAGGTAGACGTGGTCGGTTTGTTTCCATGTATTTTGGAGTAACTAATTGACCATAATAACTTATTATTAAGTCTTTAATCGTTCTCCTCTTTTAACCGTTACCGACATTTTTTGGGATCTTCTCTCATTTACCGACTCCAATATATATATACAAAATATCTTATAACCCGTTTTTTTCTTTCTCTTTGTGGGTAAAGTGAACTCACTTAAATCTTGATCCAATAGCTCTATTATCAATATGCATTCTAAGATAATCTAATTCGATACCACAATATCTAAGTGCAATAATTTCTATAAGTTAGAAAAGTATCAATTTCGAATCGAATACAAATGTTGTGTTATCTTTCGAGCAAAAAAAAAAAGGAGAAGAAGTATGCAAATCAAATTGCATGGGCACAGAATCAATGTACATAGAAAATATTACACGTCATGGTCTACGATTCTTGGCTTTCCATCGACGCGGAGGAGCCAACTTCAAATGCAATTTACTGTAAACTAATTAACTGCATTATCAAAAGTCAAACTATGTTTTAAATAGTTTATTTCACCCATTTTTACGTTTTAACAGCTTCGGATTGATTATATTTTAGAGCTCAATCACTTTTCATTTAATAAATAATGCGCCCGCATTAAAATTTAGTATTAAAACCGAGGTTTGAATAAAAAGGATACTTGGTTCAGTGAAATTACTACTTGGCTCTGTACATATAGTCATTCTTCTATGTTTCATTTTTGCTTTGGTTTGTTGATTGACAAACTAAATGTCATGCAAATCTTTCTGTCAAACATAACTGTTGATGTATCTTAATTGTTTGGGACATATGCGACCTAACTCCTCTATTGCTGGAATCTAATCGAATCCTTAAGAAAGAAATATGAACATGAGAAAAAAAACAAAGCACACAATTTTGTCATTCGGTGTTCAGCTCCTTTCTCATGGGAGAGAGAAAGCTATACTCACGAGGGTTGGGATTGAATCAGCAACTCATTAAACAAATTCAAACTCGAGCTTCTTCTGCGTACAATAGTGTCATCTCTCTTCTCACACTTTATTTCGTCTGTTTCGATAAATCACACCGGACGAAGAAGATAACGTTAAGATCTAAGCCATTATACTTTCACTAGTCACCAGCTTAATCTTAATACATGCATAACTCACGTGTGACCTACACGAAAAAGACACTTGTACAGACTCTAGTGAATCTCTTGACCTTCTAAGTCAAACTGAGTCTTTGGGATATATATATATTTTTTTTTTGGTAACACGATTTCCGAATACTTTAAAAGCTATTTGACAGCTTCTTTTCTTGAGACCATCTTCAATCTCTAGCCTCTTTCCATTTAGGCAATCATCCATGATTTGTGAATGTTCTTCATCCTATTTTCTTTACAAAATGCACCTATCAAGGATAGTGAAGACTAGACACAAATGGAAAATCGCATTAAAAATTTTTAAAATGAGAAATTTTAAACAATGATAATCTTTCACTCAAAATTTAATATATCAATAAATTTTAATTTGAAAGTTTATTCTATTAGTGAAATATTCTTTATGTTTAAAATATCAATAGATGTCAATTTGAAGGGTCTTTAATTCGATTTTCTCATTTGTATATCAAGTCTTTACTACCATAAGTTTTCTTACAAAAGAATTACATTTTTAGAATGATTAAAAGGTTTATCATTACATTAGTACTATTTCAATTCAGAATGCAAACTGGAACAAACTTTGTCCAATATGTCTTTGCATGAAGTTCATTATTTTGTTTCTCGTTGCGGTCTTAAAATTTCAAAAGCTGGCCTGTATAGGAGGAATGAACATCAATGACAACAAGTCTTCACTGGTTCAGTATGTACAAGTTAATTCTGAATTTGGGTTTTTCTAGGCGTCAACAACTTTAGCAGATGGCTCATTTTTGAACTGAGAGCATACCAATTGTAAATATTGATAATTCCATTAATGCAGCGTCATGTTAACATTGCATATTGAAAAATTATTTAAATTGTTCTTTGTTTTTTAGTTTTTTTTTTAATGATACTTCACTACATAAAGAATGGGATCCTATCTAGAATTTGAAAAACTTAACTTGTTGGGGTTCTGTTTAGAATTTGAAAAACCCAATTTGCTGATCACTTGTAGGACATCTTTTGACGAGATGATATTACTGCACTACCTAAAAAAAGGATCCTATGGAGAAGAAAACACTGAACCTGGTCTCACTGGACTTTCTATGCACTTAAGAAACAAGTATTCTCATATTCATCAATTGCAAATCCTCATTTTGTAGATATTTTACAAATGCCATAGATCACGCATTTTCAGATTCATGAACCCCTCAATTGCTTTTCGTTTTTCTCTGTTTATAAGCAAAATAGAAACTACAGACGATTTCAAATCTAAAAGCTTCAGGTTTAGACTCAATTCATGTTTTCCTATTCATCAATTCCAAATCCGCAGTTTTGGAGATACTTTGCAAACTTTCATAGTTATAAAGAATCAGGGAGAATGTAAATGCCATAGATATTTTGTAGAGCTACTCGATATATCTTTCTAATACCTTAGCTTAAGAGAATGTAAGCAAACCAATGGTGTCCAATGATCTGAAACTAGACTTGTCTCAAATCTAACCGCTGCTCAGATAAGGTGTCCAATGATCTGATCCATCAGCACCACCATCCGAGACGACGACTCCCCTTGACCTAATCTACCAATGTGCATCTTCGATCGCACTGCTCTCATATCTTTCATGGGAACTCGAGAGATGATCTCCCCCATCATATCCTCTGGAAGACTGCACCTCGTGGTCGCCATCATTGTTTCCAAACTGCACCAAGTTTTTTCTCTTCTGATTTCCTTTTTCTTCTTTTTAGAAAGAAATTTCCTTTAGACTTGATATCATATATTATTATCTGCGACAGCAAATAGGTTGTATCATCCTCTCTTTGATATAATATCTCATCATGTCTCATGTATCTAAATCGTAACAATCGGCTGGTTTCAACTTCGATCACAACTTCACAACAATTCAAATGGATCCTGAGCCAATCAGAATAAAACCAAACATGTCTAGAAACGCTTAGAATCAGCTGTTGTGAGACGTACGATCAATCACACAAAGGCTCATTGACCATAAGATTCATCTTCTCATTAAGAAACTTGATCACATCTTCTCTACCTTCTTTGAGAAGCAGCTGTCTTAATCTCCCAAACGTCACACCTGATGGTCGAATCCCCATCTCGATCATCTCCTCTAACAAGACACAAGCCTTTTGAGTATTACCTTCCTCGCACAAGCCGTTTATAAGAACCGCGAACGTATGCATGCTCGGAAAAACACCTTTCTTTCTCATGTACTTCCACACTTTATCCGCAGTCTCCATCTCTTTCTTCTCACAAAACATCTTTATCATCATCGTGTATGTGTCTGCATCTGGTTCACACACTCTGATCATCTTCCTAAACACATCAAAAGCTTCATCTTTCTCACCACAATCTATTAGATGGCGTAGAATGATGTTACATGACTTGGAGTTAGGCATCACACCCTTACCCTCCATCTCTTTCAAAACCCTATACACGTTCTTCATCCTATTTGCTTTGCAAAATGCACCTATCAATGAATTGAAAACCGCTACATCTGCTTTTATTCCACTTCTTTCCATCTCTAGGAACGTGTCAACCGCCTCTTCAAGCCGGTTCTCGGTTCCACAAGTATGCACAAGCACACTATAGATGAAAGTGGTCGGCTTGCAAATGCTTGGATCCATGCTCCTCACAACGCCAAGAGCTTCATCGACTCTTCCAGCTTTACAAAAGATATCAACCATTATACTGTAAGTCACTATGTCCGGCTCACAACCGGCACTGATCATCTCCCGGAAAACCTCTCTTGCCTTTGGCAAGTTTGGTTCCTTACCCCATCCTTCAAGCAATATGCTATAAGTTTTGGAGTCAGGCGTAAACCGATCTCTCATCTTCTCGAAAATCTCCTGCGCTTTCCTCACATTCTTGGATTTACACAAAGCACTCAACAATCCATTGAAAGCCACAAGATTCGGCGGCAAATCGTACTTCTCCATCACATTGAACGCGTAGATGGCCTCGTCCACTTTCTGCGCCCTCGCGTACTTCCTCATCACGATACAAAAAGTCTCGATATTTAGCATCTTCTTCTTCCTCATTGTGTTGATGAGATCCCACATGAGCTTGTACTGCCTTATCTTGGCCGTAGACTCGATCATCATGTGGTAGGCACGAACACTGTGCTCGTAATGCCGTTGCTTCTCAGACCACTGGAAGAACCTGTATGCCAACAAACCAGCATTCCTGAATCTGTTCAGAACATCTTCAGCTACTTCCGGTGAAACCCTCAAACCGCTTTGATCTAATGCCGACTCAAGCACCGGTTGCGGACAAGACATCATTACTTTAGATATGTTCTTTGCCACATCCGCAACATCTATCACTTGTCCACTTGAGCTATTATACAGCTTCGCAGAGCTAATGTTTTTACAACACAATCTTGATCGACGGTTGAGAATTCTGATCGCCATATTGAAACAAACCAAGATCACACAAGAAAATCTGTATTCACATAGGAAAACAAAAATAAAAGTGAGGGAAGACATAAACAAACAATCAAGTGAAGTAAACGCATTACTGAGACATTTCGTCGAACAGTTAATGAACATAAATGAAAACAAAAGCCAATATACACACAACACAACACAGTTATATGATGAATAATATTCATTTATCTTACTTTAACAAAAAATATATGTTTTACTTGTATGGATCACGTGGAATCTGTTTTTAGGAACAGTAGTTTTGTTTCACCGGAGGCTAATAACCAAGTCGGCGACAGACAGCGTCGAAGACTGAAGACAGAGTATACGCACCGTTTTCAAAGTGAGATAGATTGGGCCAAATGTAAAAGCCCATCTGAAAATAAAAAGAAGGCCCAGTAAATTCTAATAGGCGGATTTAAAACGAGAGGGAAAATTATATAAAGGCTTCTCAAGACGAGACAAAGAGAACCCAAAACACAACTTTAAAAGTAAAGCTGCTCACGTTTTTTTGCCGCCGGCTTAGTCGTGGTGAGAAAGGTAAGATCTCCGACAAAGTTTACGTCTTTTTACTCGTAAGAGGATCTACTTGTTTAGTTTTTGTCTCGATCAGTAGTGGGCGATGGACGATTTCGCTGTTCTCACGGAGCGTTACGGCTTAAAGCCCCGAGGAAAATCAGCTCCATTGGCTGCCTTGAAGCGATCTGGCTTCAACCGTAACGGTGTAAAAAAATCGAATAATTCAAAGTTTGACTCTTTGAATTCTAGTGGGTTTGACGATTTCTTGGTGTTTGATGAGTTGACCAAGTTATCTACCAATGAAGCTGGTAAGACCAAGTCGGAGTTTAATGAAGACTCCAATACTTGGAAGTTCGAGAATTTGAAAACGTCAATCTTATTATATGATAGGTTATGATGAACGTTACTTGTTTCCTGTAATGCCTAAGTCAATCCCTTCATCGGTATACGCAGTTGATGATTTATTGGGTTTTGATGATTTGATCCCTGGATTTGGTGGAAATGGTCAACCTAGTAACAGGTTTGTGAATCAGTTTATGAATCAATTCAATAATCTTGGAAATGTGTTTAGTTTATGGTGATTTTTATTACCCACTATCCCATGGGAATATTTGCTTGAGATTTTAAGGTCTGACATGTATTAGTGTAATGGAATGATACTAGTAATTTTCAAGAAACCGAAGTTCTGGAAGTAAAGAAACAACAGTTTGGTGTAGATGATCTTGAGTCCCTTTTCATCCCTCGGTCCAACAGCGTACCAAAAGATTCATGGGATATTCCTAGTATGAAGAAGCCTGTCGCTCTACCACAGTTCCTGGATGACTTTTCTCCACTTTTTGGAGGTATGACTCTATTTTCTGTAGTTATTTGTTTACTCACAGATATTTCTAAGACGTGTTTCATGTTCAACAGCTGATCCATTTCCTCTAGAATCTGAGGATTTTCCAGGGGAAAGTGACAAAAGAAGACTGGCTAGATGGGAGCGTGAACAAAGAATAAAGAAGCAACAGGTATGCATTTTCTTTGATTCTTCTAGTGCAACCTTTACTAATAGCTGGTGAGAGATATATCCAGGGTAATATCGGGTAGGAGAAATATCTATGTACACTCTATTCGTTGAATCGGTGGAATTTGTACCAAACTACCTGCCTTTGTTATCTCAATGCTTGGTTCTTCTCACACCTCCAATTTGCGACACAACAGCTTTTTGTAATCAATTGCTGTTGCTTATATCTTTTAGCTGTTCCCAGATTCTATGTTGTGGTGCTCGATGATGTTACTTTAGTAAATTGTCTTCTTATATGTAGGCAAAGGCTGTAGCCGATATGAATAACCGTGACCGTCAAATTCAGATTGAACAAGAAGAAAGGAGTGTAAGTGATGCTGTTTTTGACATATTGCTGTAATAAGTCTTCACTATCATATATTTTCTTACCTTTAAGAAATCCTGTATCTACTCGCCTTGTTGATGTGATCAGTTCTCTGCTACTGTTTTATTTTTAGCTGGTCACAACATTTAAGTTGATCTGAAATGACCGATTCATAATTTTTTCTGTTTAGAGGATATCTGAGACCCTTGACGCTGAGATTAAGCTTTGGGCTGCCGGGAAAGAAGGGAACCTGCGTGCATTGTTATCATCATTGCATCTCGTGAGTTCTCTTCTTAAGAAAACCGTATATCAAGTTTTCTCTTACATTTGTATCTCTGTTTATCCTAGTAAGTTCACCGAGGTTGGCTATTCTGTTTTGGATGGTGGCAGTTACTTTGGCCCGGATGTGGCTGGGAGGCTGTCTCTCTAACCGAGTTGATCACTTCTGCAGCAGTCAAGAAAGTCTATAAAAAGGCAAACCTGTATGTCCATCCTGATAAAGTTCAGCAGAAAGGGGCTCAACAGAAGTATATCGCCGAAAAGGTCTTTAACATTTTACAGGTACTTTCTTAGTAAAATTTGCATCCTCTCAAACTTCTCTCGACATCAGTCACGGAAAATGTGATGTTAAATGTTCAATAGCTACCACTTGAGTTTCTGTCTTATTTTTGCTTGAGGAGTTCGGCTCTGTTTCTTGGTCCTTGCATTTGGATTCATGCTTAAGAAACCTCAGGTTCAGCGTTTGAACAGAGGGGCATATAATGCTTTGAAATGAAGCATTAGTCATTGTACACCAGGTTATACTTTAAACTGAAAGGATGAATCTGATCGACTATCTGCTATTGCATCGAACAGGAAGCGTGGAACAAGTTCAGCAAAGAGGAGCTATCTTAAATCTCTTGATAAGACGAACATATTGAATATCTGATTTTGGCAATTGATTCAGATTTTCATTTCCTAACTATGGAAGCCTGATGAAGCATATATTACTATTAATCAAAGATGAATCCTTATTGGAACTGAAACATCTATCAAGTCCTTGTTGGAGTTATTGTTAGTCAATTATTGCTGTTTGTAATTATACTTGCAATTTTATCAGATTGCTATTTGTCAAAACCTCTTCTATTAGTATATATGAATGTAAATATTTTCTCATGAAGACTACAATTCTCGCCATAAGGCTTCATATAATCTTATAGCTGAAAGAGAAGATTACAGAGAAGAAACATTAGCGTTATTGCTTTTATCTATCAAACACAAGCTGATCAGTACTCCCAATTCGCAGTTGTTCATTCTCTTGACTGCTCTGGATTCATCCTTTGCTTTGTTTAAAAATGACTGAGAAAGTGTATCAGTAATTGCTTCGAAATGGCTTGTAGGACTTGAGATCGAGAACAACGCCAGCTATCGACCCTGCAGCTGCAGCAATGCTAATTACCAAGCAAGCTGAGCTGAAGACTTGAAGGCAAACCCACTGGGTGCTCCATCTAGGTATCTTCTTCTGCGCAATGTACATTTCCACAGGAAAATACACCGTGAGTGGCCAAAACCCGAGTGCCCCGAGCAAACCCACAACGTCATTGAAAAACGGAAGAAGCATTGAGATAAGTGTCGTTATGATCACAAACACTGTCCTCCATATTAACCTGAGTAAGTCGTTCACACCACAAAGGGATCTTTAGTTATAACATAAAGCTGATATTTAACATGTTCAGGAGTCCGTAGGTTTGAAGACAGGACTTTGTACCTGAAGAAATTTAAACGGAAAGGCTTGAAACCCGGAATAGGGATTTTGATATCTTTAGCAATGAACTTGCTATCAGGGAATCGAATCGAAGCTTGCCTCTCGATGAAAGCAAATAAAGGTTGGCAATAGACTTGGTATGCACCGATGAGATGAACCACAATGGCTGCATTTGCTATGTCAAGAAGCCAATAAGGGTTATAAAATCCGAAACCGGTTAAGAGATTTCCCGGAGACATGTCTCCAAAGGCTGCATATCCCATACAACCACACAACATGTAGAACATAGTCGTTACACCGACGCTCACAAGCGTTGCCTTCTTCATGGTTTTCTCTTCTGATGGTGGTGACTTCACTGTGTCCTGTTTCAGACAAAACAAAAGGCTCGAGGATGAGACCATAATGGCTTTAATCATCAAGACTTGTAAAGATGATAGAATACCTGAATCTCGATGAGAATGATGGAGTAGGAGTAAGCAAAAGCAATGTCTCCAAGAGCTTGGAAGCTTCTCCATATCTTCTGTGTCTCTGTCACAGCTCCGATGCTAATCCCAGTGAGACTTCCCTTCACCTTCCCATTTGCTGATAAAACCAAAACAAAAAGAAGAAATTTCCTTCTCCACGTTTAGCACCTATAACTTATGAAAAATCTCTTTAAGAGCATAAGGGGCTTTTTTCTTTTCTTTACGGACCTACGACTTGAGCGATGCCGAGAGCGAGACCAGCGGTGGAATAAGTGAAGGACATTACGGCAGCGAGGATGGAGAGCCACCAGAGTTGATCGAAATCTGGAATCTGAGAGAATATAATCTGGACTAGTCCAAAAGCTATCATGTAAGGATTGCTGTTCATGTGACATGGATCTTTCCCTCCACTCTTGTGGAAACAGTTCGATCTCTTAATTGCCCTGTTTTTTTTCAGAACATGAAATGATTTTTTAATCAAAATCCATTACCAATAGAAACTAAAATATGGTAGCGTTTAGTATTAATTAGTGACAACACTCACATCATGCTTATAGCTGAAGCAATAGTGTAGCCAATTGCAACACCAAAAAGATTAAGATATTGAACAATCCCACATAGCTTGACCTTCACGCCACCTGTCCAGCGACAATGAAACATGTTAAATGTTCTAAATTCTTTAATCTCCTCCAACATAGCTTGACCTTCACGCCATCTTTTTTAAAAAAGAATCTCTAATTCAAATTTCGTATTTTACCTAGATTTGATCGGACGGCGTCCATATAAGTGTAGTTCCTCTTGCCGGTGATGGGGTCGCCGGAGCGGTAACAGGCGGCGAGGAGAGTAGAAGTGAAATAAGTGACGACGGAGAAGAGCAACATCACCACTGGTCCGGCAAGCCAGCCTAGCTGTGCCGTAGCCCATGCTAGTGACAAAACTCCCGAACCTATCACGGCCGTTATTATGTGCGCGCTCGCCGTCCAAACACTGCCTATAACCCAAAACATATTTAAAAACTTCATCTTTCTTATCTTTCCAATATAACTCAATTTACAAAAAGGGAAATATTTGGTACCAGTTCGTTTGATACGGCCGTCGTCGTCAAAGCACTTGGAGACGCCGGTTTGTGGCATGTCGACCGCGAAAGCTTCTTGCTGGTTTTGAACCATTGTTTTTGTTTTTGTAGGAACTCAAATGTAGAGTAAGTGTTGACTTTTAAAAGACAGAACCTAAGTGCTGCCTTTTGTCGAAGAATTTAATAAGTAGATATTAATCAGAATTTATAAACTCTGTCTGAAAACCTCTGTTTTATATCACTGCCAGGTTCTTGGGGTTCTAATTTGAATAAGAAGGAGGTGGATGAAGGGAAACTGAGAGCGGAGTGCAGATTTATATACACAGAAATTGGTAAAAAGTTTATACCAAAAGAGAAGAAAAAAATTTGGTAAAAAGCTGGTAGGACCTTACTCATGTGTTCTTTTGAAAATTTTGACTCCATGATTTATATGAATAATTCTAAAACGAAATAAGTACTATATTAAACAAAGAAGAAAGAGACTATGGGAGTGAATGTGAAAGTCCAAGATGCTGCCTTCGTTTTCATTTGGACTTAATGTCATTGTTCAACTTTGAATAATCTTTTTTCTGTACTTGTGTTGAAGCTTAATGTTATATTCACTTATACAACTGGTTTTTATGAAAGTAAATCGCCATTAAATCAAATTCATTATGTTAAGAACTTCATTCACAACAACAACAAAAGGTTATGTAAAGAACTTTGAGAAACTTTATTAGCTAAATACCTTCGAATAGATTTTAGTAATTTGAAATTGCAAACGAATTTTGAGAAAAGTAACATATTAATTAGCTCAAATGACATGTTCTTTTTTACTCATGTAATGGATTTAGAAAATAAAAGTTTGTTATTTAGATAAAATAATACGCAATTTTGTCATATCCTTTAGATTCGAAATGCGAGGGATATTTGGGTTAAATTTGAAAATCTGAATAGTCTTTTTTCTTAAGTTTATTTTTATGTAAAGTATTAACGCATCAAGATGTTAAAAGAACATTACCTAGTGCCCACCTTAAATGATGAGTACACACAATCTTGTGAAGATTTCAAAAGGATAACTAAAAAGTGCGTAAATATGATCGACTTGATAGTGACATAGATATCTCTTACCTAGAATCCGAAAGAATATATCACCAGTCCATCATAGAAGCTTCTGCAGGTAACTTATGAGGCGTGTAAGTTATATTTTCTTCTCATAATGAAATATTTTGATTACTTTGGCAACTAAACTCATTTTTATTGGGTTTTGTTGGAGAAGAAACTGCACGATGGGTTTCACCAGCTTGTAAAATGAATGTTAGTTTATTTTAAATTTCTCTACTATAAAGTTACTAATACTATACAAACCTTTTTGTCGTTTCATTCCTACCATAAGTTTTGATTCGTGGGAAAGCAAATCTTCCATAAGGAATTTATATCAAAGTTGTCGTCAGACAATAAGTCATTAATTAGACTAACATTCAATGGAAAATAGTCCAAAATGAATTATATTCATACAAATAGAATAGAATCTTTTAAACTCGGAGTTTGCGTTAAACCGCAAGAACACATACAAACTGTACTAATCCATCTTAATGGTAGGTCACTAGATCTTTACTTTCCATGTGTATACTGGAAAGATAAATTAAACTAATAATAAAGATCGAGGAGATCAGGAAGAAGAATAGGGTTCTTTGGTTTCAGATCATCCACTTTGAGCAGACATACGCGCAGCCATCCTCAATTAAAGAATGAACCAGAAACGCCTTTCATAAATATCAACCCACTTTCTTCAACTTGTTATCTTAAAGTATTAGCCTCATTATATACTAAGATTTATATTTTTTTTTAATAATCATCTAAACCCATGAGTTTTATCAACTCAACTCTTTATTCTCCTTTTTTTTTCATTTTCTAGCCGTCGCGATTTATCTGATTCGAATTTAGAGATAGAAGAGCATCGGATTCCTTGCTTACTATACCCGGTTAGGTTTCAATTTAGGTATTGTAATATAGGTAGTATTTATAATGTATGATATTACAAAAGTATCATACATTATAAAGAGTTTTCAAAGTTTTAAACTTGAACTCCACTACTAGCTACAGCAAAATAATTTACATGAAAGAATCTAAAACTCTCTGCTGATGAAATATTGACTAATATAAATTAAAATCATTTATATGACTTTATGTTATCATGAATTTTTTATAAACCCGTCACGTGTTTTATTAAAAAAAAAAATTTGGATTAGATACACGACCAAATAAAATATCTTCTTTTTTTGTTGTTGTTTTCATTCTTTTAGTTCAAAAAAAATCTGTTTTGTATTTGCCAGATCAAGATGACGCACAGCATGTTGATTATTAGACATCTGTTAAGCAGGGTTTCGATACTAATTAACTCCAGACAACACTATCATTTAAACAACTATTTTTCTTTTTCTGATAAGTTAAACAAGTAGCACTGTTCTTATTGAAAATAAAATAAGAATCGTAACTACCACTATTGTTGTAGCTTGTAACTTGTAGCTTTCCGTCATTAATAGACCAACCCACTCCATGACTACAAATATGAAATATCGGAAGAGAAAAGTTTATAATAAATCCTCAATAGTTCTTTCACATGGTTTATTGGTTTCCAATAATAATAATAAAAAAAAATGGTTTACCAAAAAAAAAAAACAAAAAAAAAATGTTGGTCCACTATAGACGATATCTTATACAATTATCCTGACAACTCGCATGTAAAATTAATACTATTATAGAGTGGGTTTCTATTTTCTTGCCCCTTCTAATAATATAATAGAGTGGATTTCAAGAATTTAGGCAGGGTAAGCCAACTTTGTAATGATTCTTCTTCTTCATTATACGTAGTCGTATAGAATCTGTGGAAATGGTTTTAGAGAATTTGTGATATTTCTATTTATTTTAATTTTTAAAATAATTCTCAATATTTTGTATGGAAAAGTTATATTCTTAACTTGATAAAATATTATTTAGTTTTAAAAGATAAAAAAGGACTGAAATCTTAAACTTTGTTATAAATTTTTGATTGAATTGGTAGTGGTGCTATGGAGAAAATATATTTGTTTCTAAACTAAACACAAGTCATGGCAGTGCGGTTACAGTTGAAATGTTTGAACGTTAGGTAGCAATAGCATATACTTAGATTTACAATCTTTTAAATAATTGCACACAAAAACAACTTAATTCACTGTTTACGTCATCAAATACATGTTAGAAAATAATTTACTTTGATTCGATCACTCGAAGATATTTTTGCTTTTTGGACGCCATTATTTGTGCTTCGTATTCCACTGTCGACACTTGACCGGTGTTTTTAAAACCGGGAGGTTGAATCGGTTTGATTGTGACCCAAAAGCTTATGCACTTTAGGTTATCACTAAAACCGGCATTAAAAACACCAAAAAGCTCGTTTGCAAATCGGTAAAAACGGGTGAACCGGGTCGAACCAGTAAACCACTAAACCCCGGTTCTTCTATCTCTAGATTTTAACCCGCTCTCTCATAATATACTGTAACTGTATAAATTATAGCACTCCTATATATTGTAATAAAGCAGCAGAAAGTATATATTTTGCTGAGAAAGATTTATAAATATACTTTTGCATACAACTTCAATTGTAAGTCTTTCTAAAACAAGTTGCGAATTTGAATATAGAGCTACACTACAGGGAAAGTCTTCACCTGATAATGATATTATGTGAGCTAAAATGTGTAAATTAGATATTCAAGTAATATATAGCTAATGTAAGTGCAAATTATTATTATGTATATTGATGAGCATTGATAAATTTTAAATCCTAAGCTAATCCCAAGTGCAAAGTAGGCCCATCTAAAAGTAACTAAAGGTCGAACTTGAAAGATATGACAAATTACAAACAAAGTATGTAAGAAACACTCTAGACCAAGTTCACAAATTAAGCTAAATGATGCTTTTGGGTTTTCTTAAATTTGGCTATTTAAATCTTGATCTAATATCTCTATTATCAATACGCATTCTGATATTAATCTTATTCGATACCATAGTATCTAAGTGCAATAATTTCTATAAGTCAGAAAAGTGTCAAATATGCAAATCGAATAGTATGGGCACAGAATCAATGTACATAGAAAGTGTTACACGTCATGGTCTACGATTCTTGGTTTTCCATCGACCCGGAGGAGCCAACTTCAAATGCAATTTACTGTAAACCTATTAAATGCATTATCAAAAGTCAAACTATGTATTTATTTTTTTTTACGCTGAATTTCATTCAAGAGAAAACTCCCAAGGGAGGAAACAAAATAATAAAGAGAAAGAAACCCGACTAAACAGAGAAAAACAAGAGGAACAAAACCCCACAAAGGAAAAGAAAAAATGCCAGTAGGCAATGACGCTTCAGACATTGCAGGCGTATAAAAGAAAGTTTGAAACACATAGACAGCCTTGAAGTTGAAGCATTAAAACCTCCAGCAAGGTAATAACAGGAGACTACTGTCCCTACAAAGAGATCAGGTCAAGGCTTTGAGGCTTCTTTAAATCATTTCTTTTACCCATTTTTACGTTAAGCAGATTCGGATTGGTTATATTTTATAGTTAATCGCTTTTCAGTTAATAATGCGTCCATATATATATATATATATTAACTTTTAGTCTGAAAACCGGTTTGAATAAAAAGGATGCATTGGTTCAGTGAAGCTAAGACTTGGCTCTGTACATAAACTCATTCTTCTATGTTTCATTTTTGCTTCGGTTTTGTTGATTGACAGACTAAAATGTCATGCAATTCTTTCTGTCAGACATAATTGTTGATGTATCATTATTGATTGGGACATGTGCGACCTAACTCCTCTATTGCTGGAATCCAATCTAATCAATAACAAAGAAGAAAGAAAGAAATATGGACATGCAAACAAAACAAAAAAGAAAACAAAGCACACAGTTTGGTTAACCGGTGTTCACCTGTGATTCACCTTCTCTCTCAATGCGAGAGAGAGAGAGAGAGAGAGCTATACTCACCGGGCCTGGGACTGAACCAGCTATTCACTAAATAAATTCAAACTCGAGCTTCTGCAAACAATAATGTTGTCTCTCTTCTCGCACTTTCTTTTGTTTGTTTCAACAAATGAGACCGACGAAGAAGATAAGCTTAAGACTCATCTCAGCATTTATACTTTCACCAGCTTAATCTTCATATGTGTGTAACTCACGCCTGCTGACTTAGACAAAAAAGACACTTGCACAGACTCTAGTGAATCTTTTAACCCTTTACCTCAGAGTGAGTCTTCGGAATACTTGAGCCTCAGAGTGAGTCTTCGGAATACTTGAGCTATATGACAGCTGCTTCTCTTGAGACCTTCAATCTCGAGTCTCTCTCCTTTTAGTCAAATAACCATGACTTGTGCTTGTCTATGACTAATTGACTAGATCCTTGAGGACATGTACATCTTATCATTGGATTTTATGTGCTTTTGAAAATTTGAGTGGATTTGTTAACAAGACCTAGTTTCTTATCAGAATTATAAACTCTGTTTTCTTAATTTGAATAATAAGGAGGGAAACTGAAAGCGGACTGCAGATTAATATTATTGTTTACAATAAAAACAAAAACAAAAAAATGGAGGAGAAGAGAAACGAAAACAAACAGTCCCGATAAAGCATTAATATCAAAGAGGAGAAGAGCAAATAAATATGGAACTAGAGTTTGTAAATTGAGACTTGATCATAGTTATGGCTTTGCGGTTATTGTCCTTTTGCCGGTTGTCGCAAATGGCTCCAACATTGGGAATCTGAGCATGGTTCGATTAAATCGACGGCTTTCTAAACTGCCTTGTCTTTTCGTTTTGCGTCTTCCAGGTTGGTTGACTTGCACTAAACTGGGAACATAAAGGT
>OVBI01000889.1:0-48955 GCA_900406495.1 Sisymbrium altissimum
CTCTTACTCTGCTTAAACTCTGTTACCTTAGTAACACTAATAGGTTCTCACCGCCATTCGACATTTCTCACTGTGATTCAGCCACTCAGTAATCTACATGACGTAAACAAGTTATGGTAATTGACCTATTGTTTGCAACTTACGAGGTCAATATATAGTAAGGATTGACAGATTGAGAGCTCTTTCTGTATTCTATGGGTGGTGGTGCATGCTGTTCTTAGTTGGTGAATTGATTTGTCTCGTTAGTTCCATTAATGAACGAACTTTCAAGCAAATTTTCCAGCGTGATTCCGGCAAAATTCCAGCGAGAGTTTTTATCCCTATCTGTGCATTTGTACAGCTTTTGCTTGGTTTCACCTGTCTTATTTCTGCTCTCTTTGATTATACCAGATGAGTTGTTGGAAAAATTGGTGTCATTGGGCCAACTGACTGTTCGGTGCATGAGTGGCAATTGAATATATAGTGTTAATAAGCGCAATGAGCCATTTGAAGATTTACATTCTGAATTTGTTCATACTTATATATGCACCGAATCAAGGGAGTACCTTTTGTTGTACTATTGAAACTTGCATCAAAATTGCAGTTGAATATATTTTTAGTGGCCAGCCGAGATAAAGACTTCTGTAAGTGTGAACCAGATACCAGCAAGTTAACCAGAATCCTCGGGCAAAATATAACAGTCAAGATCTTGGCTATTCTGTCTTACCTAGTGTTTGCGGAATTCAGTCGGGCCTTATTGATGAATATTACTTTGTTTATCCTGCCAGTAGTTATATGTTTGTCTCGTAGATTAAGCCATGCATGTGTAAGTATGAAGAAATTCCCACTCTGAAATTGTGAATTGGTCATTAAATCAGGTAACTACTATTTGGATAACCGTTTTAATTCTAGAAAAAAATAGAATATATAAAAAAGTAAAAAATGTATACATATGAAAAAAATGAAAATAAATTAATATAAAACTAAAAATATAAAAGAGAAGAAAATACGTCAAGGAATAAAAAAATTTGAAATTATAAGGGATTTTATTTTTGGGTATTTTTCTTAATTATAATCTATTCAAAAAATAATTTAGATAACAGAACATAAATCTTATCTTTGAATTTAATTATATACTGTACAATTGAGAGGATTATTAATTTAAAGACGAAATAAAATTTTAGTTTCTCTTTTGTTAATTATTAGTTTCTAAAAAAAATTATTGTTTTTAAATAGGATAAAAAATATTTGCAAAATATAATATATTTCATAAATATATAATGGGAAAAATGTCATTTAAAGCATGAACTTACAAATTTGTTGCCATTTAAAATATGAACTTTGATGAAAACCATTTAAACCGTGAACTTTCGTTGACTATTTTTTTAAAACATCAATTTCGTTAACCAGGCCAAAATGAGCATGACGTTAACTTCTGTAATTGAGCTATTAACCGGCGTTATCATCCTCCGTTAGTCATAAACGACATCGTATTAGTTTGGAAAAAGTGTCATTTAAAGTACGAACTTTCAAACCGAGGTCATTTAAAACATGAACTTTCAAATTGAGGCTGTTTAAAGCATGAAATTTGAATATAGGCCATTAAAAGCATGAACTTTGGATGTAGGTATTTTAAGTATGTACTTTCGTCCACTATTTAAAATACCTACCTCCAAAGTTCATGCTTTTAATGGCCTATATTCAAAATTCATGCTTTAAATAGCCTCAATTTGAAAGTTAATGCTTTAAACGATTTCATTTTGAAAGTTCATCCTTAAATGATTTCTGATTAACGGAGGATGTTAACGCCGGTTAATAGCTCCGTTACATGAGTTAACATCATGCTTATTTTGGCCTGGTCAACGAAACTTGGTGCATTAGAAAAATAGTCAACAAAAGTTCATGTTTTAAATGGCGTTCGTCAAAATTGATGTTTTAAATGGTTACAATTTGAAAGTTTATACTTTAAATGACATTTTCCCCAATAAATAATATGAAAATGATATTATTACAAGAATCAAGACGAGAAATAGATTTACAAGGTAGAAAACTTGTTTTCCAATAAAAAAAACATATTATTTAGTATGATGGTTACATAGCATTCTAAATAATATTATTCAATTATATTAATTTAATTTACATAATCGAGATTAATAATTGTCAAGATATTTTTTTTTGTTGCATTCTCATTCAACAATAGTATGTGTAGTGACTTTCTATTTGTTTTTTGTACTGATTTTCTATTATATAAGATTTTTTATATCTAAAATGTTTGATTTCTAATTTTTTTCACTAGTTCCAAGTAATTACAAATGGTATAAATTTGATATTTAAATAGAGAGATGTTAAGGTAATAATATTAGTCACCGTAAGACTAAATAAAAAATTAAGTTTCTGTTTTCAGATATTTTTAAGAGGATCAAAAATTAAAATGTTATATGTATTTCAGTCTAAAGTAAATTATATATATTAAGGAAATCAAGAATGCATATTAGATATAGTTATGTTGATTTTTTTTTTCTGCGAATAGGAATTATTGAAAAGGGTAACTTTGGCCCAAAAGACATTACACTGCTACTGACTACAAAAAAAAGATTAAATAAGATCAAAGAACTAGATCGATCAGAACTCCTTTTTTATGTGCTGCTTGATCCAAGATGGAAAACGAGCTTCGTTCCCCATGCTGAGATATTGACTTTCTACTTGGTCCGACTCCTGTTAAATATTTGTGCTGGAGATGGATTTCATCCCTATTTGACCCATCGTACCTATAAGTCGGTTTGTCCTAATTTTACTGGTTAAGACAAACCGCCACCACTTCTAGAAGATAATATAAGGTAAGTCATCATAAGGAAAAACGGGAAATTTATAAGGAAAGTTGATCTAATAGCAAAAAAGAAGGAGATCTAACTGACTTGGCAGCATTTATGGAAAGTAGGTCTACCCGACCTGTTATATAAATATATGTGATGGTCTCTGTATGAAAACAGATTAATTAATACAATAACTTACTTTTGAGTCCTAAAAGAGTTTTGAGAAAGAGTTCTTCTAGGGTTTCAAGCCGTCTTCTGCTGACTTGAAACACTTTTCCGACGATCTAACTTCCATTCTTTGACGATGACTTGAAGACAGTTAAGGAAATCTTTAGAAACCCTAACCAAGTTATTTCCATCTTTAGATAGAAATAACCCTAACATCAACAATTGGCGCTAGAAAGAGGGGATTTCTAGACAATTTATGTACACTACCATCCGTCATGGGAATATGAGTTCACTCTGACGATTCCAACAATAATTCTGATGATCAGCACTTTCCCCGCCATAGCAATCACAAAAAGCGAGATCGGGAGGAACCAAGCCGTGATAAACAGCCAGAGGACGCTCCTGCAGGAGGAGAGGAAGATGGCCGCCAAGTCGATCACCAAACGCACGATAGCAACAAAATGCCAGAGAAGATTAGACTGTGCTCCCATAGATAACTCAGCCATCGAATCACTTCTCACAAACCTGATAAGGCGTTTAGACGAGCAGGACAAGAAACTTGATGCCATATCAACCCTTCACAATCGCGACAAGCGACGGTCTTGGAGCTCCAACCAAGGTGAAATAGAAGATGGAGTTCACCGCGCCTTATTCAAGGAACCGGAGCCAAGCATACGATGACATGTTGTCGTCGATTTGGAACGAGACCAAGCAATTGAGGAACTCCAAAAAAGTCTCTGCCAGATAAAGTCCACAGTCCATCAAGCAAATAGGACACCCGAAATCGAACGCATCTTCGCGAACGCCCAAAAAACGCCTTTCACAAGGCGGATAACCGACGTTAGGGTCAGACACCTAGAAAAGTTGCGAGCTCCTACTTACTCGGGGGAATCCGACCCGTGTTAGTACATGACAGCTTTCACAATCGCCTTGGATCGCGCTCACTTTTCCCCCAAAAAATGAAATGCCAGTTATTGTTAGTTGTTTGTGGAAGGTCTTACCGGCCACGCCCTCAACTGGTTCTCCAAATTGTGCCCAAACTAATCGACAGCTTCGACCAACTCGCGACGGCTTTCATGAAGTATTACGCCATCTATATCGACCAAGGCGCAACCGATGTCGACTTATGGACCATGGTCCAAGGATCAAAAGAAACTCTACGTGACTTCATAGAAAGATTCAAAAGCACCCTTTGAAGAGCTTCCATAACCGACAAAACGGCAATTGACGCCTTGAGGCATGCCTTGCACATTGACTCCGACCTGCGTACCGACTTAAAGCTTAATCGATCAACATCCATGGAAGACGCCTTCCATATGGCATATGGATACATTACCATCGAAGAGGAAAAAATTGCATACGCGAAACAGCATGCATTTAAGTCCCAAAAGCCTTAGGACGACTATCATGAGCCTCGACAGCATTACGAGAAGTAGGACCGGAATAGGGGTCAAGCAACTTCATTGCCTTCCTCAAAGCTAACTCGACGACTTTCGCCTGGTCAGTCACTGACATGAAAGGCATCGACCCTACGATTACCAGTCATGAATTCAACGTTGATCCAACTTACAAACCGATCAAACACGACAGCTTGGTCCCGAATGAGCCCAAGCCGTCAACGACGAAGTCGACAAACTACTTGGATTAAGGTCGATCACTGAAGTCAAATACCCAAAATGGCTCGCAACCCCTGTTGTCGTGAAAAAGAAAAAAGAGAAATGGCGTGTCTGCGTCGACTTCACCGATTTGAACAAAGCATGTCCAAAAGACAGCTTTCCTCTACCACACATCGACCGGTTGGTAGAAGCCACCACAAGCAACCGGCGCTTTTCATTCATGGACGCCTTCTCCGGCTATAACCAATGCACCTAGAAGACCGTGAAAAAACGGCTTTCATCACTGATCGTGGAACATATTGTTACCGCGTTATGGCCCTCCGTCTTAAAAACGCTGGAGCTACCTATCAGCGACTTGTCAATCATATGTTCATTGACAAACTCGACACCACAATGGAAGTCTATATTGATGACATGCTCGTCAAATCTTTAGTCGAAGAGGATCACGTCAAACACCTGGAGGAGTGCTTCGCGATCTTAAATTGGTACGGAATGAAGCTGAACCCCGCAAACTGCAGCTTTGTGGTTACTTCCGGCGAGTTCTTGGGCTATATCGTTACTTAACGCGGCATCGAAGCAAAATCCAAGACAAATCTCAGCGATTATGGATCTTCCATCGCCAACTAAAGTAAAAGAAGTCCAGCGACTTACCGACAGAGTCGCCGCACTCAACCGTTTCATATCGCGTTCAACCGAAAAATGCTTACCGTTCTACAATTTGCTACGTGGGAACAAGAAATTTGTTTGGGACGACAAGTGCATGTTTGAAAGAATCAAACAAAACAAGTAAAAAAAAAAAGATTGATCTCCTTGCTTCTATGGTACAATCCTCTTCCCGCTTTTGCTTAGATTTGAATTATCCGGAGGATGCCTTATATATATATTATTATTATATCAAAAAAGATGGATAATCAAATTTCTTTCATCCTTCCATTTATCCGCATACTTTTCGATTGCCTTTCATAACTTAATAATCATCTTTCTTTTTTTTTTAAACCCAGATTCCAAATGAACAAATTCAAACTTGAAAAAGTATTTTTTCTGTAGTGGACCAATTTGTTAACATGCCACCGAGCAAGTTGCATTCCGTCAGCTGAAAGAGTACCTCTCCACGCCTCCAGTATTGGCAAAACCAGAAGATGGAGATACCCTATACCTATACGTTGCGGTTTTAGGCACCGCAGTAAGCAGAGTACTCGTTCGCAATGACCACAACGACCAAAGACAAATTTTCTATGTTAGTAAGTCACTTGTCGACGCCGAAATAAGGTATCAGCCTCTGGAAAAACTCGCCTTAGCAGTAGTGACGTCGGCAAGAAAACTCCGCCCCTACTTCCAGTCACACAATATCGTCGTCTTAACAGACCAACCACTGAGAACAGTCCTACACAGCCCATCACAATCTGGACGAATGGCCAAATGGGCCATCGAGTTAAGCGAATACGACATCGAATATAGAAGTCGAATAAGTATCAGAGCGCAAGTACTTGCTGAATTCATCGTTGAGCTCGCACCAGAAATGGCTCCCGAGATCACCGCTCTAGAAACTCCATGGATTCTCCAACTGTAGAGGTCATCGAACAATCCTTTCGTCTTGCATTCGCTGCATCAAACAACGAATCGGAGTACGAGGCATTACTCGCAGGGCAAGCATACTGCAATTCACAACTAGTCGCTAACCAATTCAATGGCGATTATGAAATAAAAAACGATCGCATGGATGCATATCTTAAAATGGTCCAAATATTATCTGAGCGGTTTGATTGGTTCGCCTTGACCAAAATTCCCTGTTGCGATAATTCTTCTGCCGACGCGTTAGCGACACTTGCATCGTCTAAAAAATCGAACCTCCAGCACACCATACCCGTAGAGACCATCATGGAGCCGAGCATCGTCTTAGCCGGCGAGATCATGTTCTTCTCCAAACCAGTCGATACCGTCAACGAAACCGAACTCACCGTCAGCTCCTCCCAGGACTCGTCACAAGATTGGAGAACCGAATTTAAGGCGTACCTCGAAAACGGAACCTTACCAGCCGAGAAGTGGGAAGCTCGGCGACTAAAACTTAAATGTGCTAAGTACACGATCCTGAACGGTGATCTGTATCGTATCGCTGCTAATCGCGCATTACTTAGATGCATCTCTGGGGACGAGATCAGACGCGTCATGGAGGAAACCCATGATGGGGCATGCAGCAACCATGCCGGAGGATGCACTCTCGTCCTCAAGATAAAGAAACAATTTCATTATTTGCCAACTATGGTTACCGATTGTGAAGTCTACACCATCTGCTGCGAGCAATGCCAACGACATGCTCCAATAATTCACGCACCAACCAAGATGCTCCAGACGACCACGGCGCCGTACCCCTTTATGCGATGGGCTATGGATATTGTTGGACCACTTCATGCCTCGAACTAGATAAAGTAAATTCTCATCGTCAACGACTATTTTACCAAATGGGTAGAGGCCGAAGCGTACATCAAAATCCACGATCTTGATGTCCAACTATTCGTGTGGAAGCACATTATCTGTTGGCATAGAGTACCATAAGAAATAGTCACCGACAACGGACCACAGTTCATCTCTAACCTTTTTCAAGGTTTCTGCCAACATTGGGGGATTCGAATTAGCTATTCAACTCCTTGTTACCCGCAGGGAAATGGACAAACCGAAGTAACCAATAAAACCATTCTCAACGGCATCCACAAACATCTCGAATCATGGAAAAGCGCTTGGGCAGACGAGTTGGATGGCGTATTATGGTCCCACCAAACGACGCCGCGCCGAGCCACGGGCAAGACACCTTTCTCACTCTCCTATGGGGTAGAGGCAATGGCACCTGCTGAAGTCAATGTCTATAGTCCCCGCCGTGCCTTGCTCACAGAAAATCCCGAGATCAACGAAAGAATGCTCCTTGACACCTTGGATACACTAGAAGAACAGCGCAATCAAGCGTTACTTCGAATTCAAAACTATCGGCAACTTGCAACTCGATATTACAACAATAAAATGAAAAGGCAAGAATTTAAAGAGGGCGATTTGGTGTTACGAATAGTTAACGATAATATGAAAAAGGACCGAGCTAGAAAACTCAGAGCAAAATGGGAAGGACCATATGTTGTCGCCAAAGTCATCTAACCGGGAGTATTCAGACTCCAAACATCGAAAGGTGCCGCAGTGCAGCGGCGATGGAACTCGATGAATCTCAAACGATACCATAACTAGGCGACTTTATACGCTAAAAAAAAAAAAAAAAAATAAAAAAAATTTAAAAAAAAAAAACTACGANACTACGAATGGCTTGATCTCTTTCTTGAGAGTACGTAGGCAGCCCGAACCGGGTCCAGCTGTAACGAAAAAAGAAGAAAAGAAAATGTGCTTAACTTTTCGGGGTGACAAACTTAGAAATTTTCGGCACGTAAATTGTCATGACAAACGCGATCGACTTGAGTGCACCAGCTCGCAAATTGCTATAGCGAATACGATCGACTTGACTATCATCGCACGTAAGTCGTTATGACAAATGTGATCGACTTGACTGTCCCTACACGTAAGTCGTCATGATAAACGCGATCGACTTGAGTGCACCAGCTTGTAAATCGCTATAACGAATGTGATCAACTTGACTTTCCTCACACCCAAGTCGTTAACCTAGCCGCGACCGACTTGACTGTCTCGGTCGAGGAAGACGACTCACTCAACACTCGATTGGCGAGTTAAGTGATCCATGTGACAACCAATCAAAAAGGAAAATTTTATACGACTTAAATTTCCCAAGTTTGCAGATGACTTGACCAACTCGAACAAGGACGGCTTCCAAGTCCAACGATGAGGAGAAAAAAGAGAAAGCGAGCACGATTAGCATTCAAAAACATGATGATGACTTCGTGGTTTTGATTTTCCTTACCTCGTGCAATGCGCGCAAGATTCTGTCTAATCCGAGTAGCACTCACTTCTGGCCACTTAAGGTGCCCCCGAGCTCTGAGTTATTTAACCTTTGAATAGAACCTGTCTGGTGTGTTCTCCAAGGGCCACAGATGCTCAACTGCAAAATAAGAAAGAAAAACACCAAACAACTTAGATGCCGAAGAAGTTACCATCCAGAAAAGCACAAAGACGACAAACTATTCGCTACCCGCATTTATATTCCATTCAACCATATATTTTCTAGTCAAGTATGGGACTGTTAACTCTGATACTTTCAGAAAAAAAGTAGTGCTTTTTCCAATGGGGAACTTTCCTCGGTGCACCACGGCTTTATTTTTACATGATATTGGCCGCCTTTGTTCCTATATCTCCCAAAATTAGTCATCTGTTCGAAGTCCCAACAACTGACTTCCTCATTTAACTCGCGCCCTAACAGAAGAATTCTGACCACATGCCGGATTGATGTTGCTGTCAATTGCGTTATAGCAACCCTTCGACGATCGCAGTAAGAATTCAAGAGATGAGGGAGCATAAGCCATAAATGGGACTTCCGAAAATAGGATTCATATAAACATATGTAGCCAGACGGAGCATCCCAGGGACGTTCATGCGGTTTGTGAATCTTGAATTCGATCCCCGTATCAACAATGCTTGAGGTTTCAAGCATTTCAGTTACCAAATCAGGATCCGACCAAGTCGAAATAAAACCAGGCCACTGATCTCGAGCAACTTCCTCACTGGATAATCCTTCACCCACTCGGCTGCTACTTTCTGAACCAGCGACTTCCTCGCTCAAGTCGTCATTGTTCTGGTGAACGACTTTCCTGTCCTCCAGCTCCACGCCAAAGTTGTCATTGTTCCTGTGAACGACTTCCTCGTCTTCTAGGCCCAAGTCATCACCATCCCCGCGAACGACTTCCTCGTCTTCTAGGCCCAAGTCGTCATCATCCCGCGAACAACTTGATTGCCTGATAGTTCTGTACCCAAATCGTCATCATCCCCGTGAACGACTTGGTTGCCCGATTGCTCTGTACCCAAATCGTCATCATCCCTGCGGGCGACTTGCTCAATCTCTAAACCTACGATTCTATCTTCAAAGTCGTCAATCGTCTGCTGGCCGATTTGTTGAACTCCATCCTCCAAACCGCTTTCTTTGCAGGGGATGATTTGATTGGTTCTTCCTTCCAAGCTGACTGCCATCCGTTGAACGGCTTGCTCGGATCTGCCCTTCAAACTGCATGCTGTATGCGAACCACCTTGTGAACCCCGACATTGAAGTCGCCTGCCATCTGTTGGACGGCTTCCTCAGATCTGCCCTCCAAGCCGCATGCTGTATACGAACTGACTTGTGGGTCCCCGGCATCGAAGTCGTACAACGTCTGTGGAGCGATTTGCTCGGATATACTCCCCAAGTCGTTTGTTCCATGGCGACCAATTTGGAAGGACCCTTCCTCCAAATCATCGTCTCGGATGATTTCCATCTTCATCTTTAAGTCGTTAACAACGACATGGTCAGCTTCTCCGATATATTCAGAAGATCCCCTATCGTCGCCTTTCGGGTGGTCGATACTCAGCTTTGCTTCGACGATTTTCTTCCCAGATTTAGGAACAGTGATACACTTTTGAAGCATTTTAAAACAAAAACAGTTTCCTATCTAAACGGAGAAATCTATAAGCGGTACTATACCGGCGAGATCTCGCCGGAAAAGGAGAACAAAGAAAAAAGAAGATGAAACTATATAGTAAAAAGAGAGAAGCGTTTACCTTTAGATAACGAGTGGAAATGAGAAGTGAGGAGAAGCAGAATGAATTTATAGATCAATGGGCACGATATGCGAGAGGACACCATGATTACCTTTATAAACAGATTCGCTACCCGCACCTATCAAATTTTTAATTGGTCCACGTGGCAGACATGCAGGACTATAGGTAAATTAATACTCCGTAGGTACTCTCGACTATATTATATTTTTAAATTCAACTTTTTACACTTAGTAAAAGTTCGAACTGGTGGGGAGGGCTTATTGTTGGAGATGGATTTCATTCCTCTTTGGCCCATCGTACCTATACGTCGGTTTGTCCTAACTTTACCGGTTAAGACAAGCCGCCACCAATTCTAGAAGATAATATAAGGCAAGTCGTCATAAGGGATAGTCGGGAGATTTATAAGGAAAGTTGACCTAATAATGAAAAGGAGGGAGATCTAACCGACTTGGCGGCATTTATGTAAAGTAGGTCTAGCCGACTTGTTATATAAATATATGTAATAGTCTCTATAAAAATACACATTAATTAATACAATAACCTACTTTTGAGTCCTAAAAGAGTTCTGAGAGAGAGTTATTCTAGGGTTTTAGGCCGTTTTCCGCCGATTTAAAACACTTTTCCGACGACCTAACTTCCATTCTTTGACGACGACTTGAAGACAGTTAAAGAAATATTTAGAAATCCTAACCAAATTATTTCTATTTTTATATAGAAATAACCATAACATCAACAATTTGGGCTAATTTGCAATATAATATGCTACCTTTCTTTTTATGTTTTGGCTTTAGTATTAAATGCTTTTAGTTCAACACAATAGCTATAGTTGCCAACAAAAAAAGAAGAAAGAAAGAATATTTGTTTGTTTAGGTCTTATGTAATGATTAAATTCTTATCTGAATTAACATATTTCAAACTGAACTGGCGATATAGACAGAGTATATACCATGATTAAGTATGTGTTAATAAAAATTTAATTAGACAAACATTTCAATGTTCGCTTTTATTTATTGTACTTGGTTCAATTTTAAATTATATGGTATGGTGTTATACAAAACTTAGAAATTGTAAGAATATGCGATGCGATGGTTAATTTTGAAGAAATACCTTATTTCATCGATAAAACATGTAACAAATTATAATAGTAGATGATGGTAGAATAAAACAGAAACTTTAAACCAAGAACTTATAGCAATAATTAGGATCTCAATGTAAGTTTGAAATCCATATCTCTTAGGCACATTTGAAACCAGATGGAACTTTCTTGCCGCAATGGTTTAGGACAATGTTCAAAGAAACGGGAACATTAAGGTTAATTCCAAGGAGGTTGGCCTTTAGGGCGGTGCAGAGACAGACCGCAGCTTCGAGATCAACTAGACCATTGATGAGAGCACAACATCGGGACGATTGTGGTAGAGAAACCTTAACCAAATCTAACACATTGGCACATACTTTGAGTTTAAGAGCATCTTTACAAGTGGGTTTAGAAGTGGGTTTGGGGACGTAAGTTGAGCTGACCAAAGTGAAGAAGATGACATTGAAAATAAGGAGAAGAGCGATCTTGGAATAAGCCATTTATGAAAGAGTGAAGTGATAAGAGCTTTGTAGTAGAAAGTTATAAGAAAACCCTTAAACTTCTCTCTTTGTCAAGTTTGTGATTTTTTGTGTGGAGAATATGGAGAGAGTGTTAGGGTTTTTATAGCCAAATATTCAGATTGGTTCATGTGTTTTTAATACAAAATGATGAGTGGACGAATGACATAATAATTAATATGAACTGTTCATGTGGAGGATTGATTCAATATTAAACTATTATGAACTGATTAATATGATCTTACAACCTGTAAAGATATACAAAGATCGTTAGTCGTTACATCTAACATGCAATAAACATTATATTAGTGGATATATATACTCTCTTTTTGTTAAATAAGGTTTATAATTAACTGATATAAATAAATAAATATCGGAATAGAAAGACAATTGTACTATTGGATTTCTATGTGACTGCAATTCAGTTTTTATGTTTCTTGTTCTTTGCTGTTTCTTAAGACTTTTCATGTGATTTTATGATCGGGAGACTATTTGCCGACCAAGTCTAAACTAATTTGAAGCTACACAAATTCAAGTGGTGAAAGATGATATTTCGCCAAACTAAATATCCTTTAAGATCGAGAGATTATTTTCCGAAATTCAATGATTATTAATAACAAGCGAATAATATACATTATTCCTGTTTATAACGGATTCTTCTAATTTTTAAGTTTTGTGCTATCAGAGTACTATACCACGGAACTTCTTAATTTAACCACGTAGATGAAATAAAAGCGAACATAGGAATGTTTGTCTAATTAGATTCTTAATAGCGCGTACTTAATCATGGCATACTCCATCGCACGTTGCCACATTTTTTTTTGTTTGGTGGGTAATACTGTCGGCAGATATTAACAATTGACAAAATGTGTACTCTGATGAGCATCATTTTAATCATTAAACTGAATGCGTGGTATTATAATAACTCTGAACATTTTTTTTTATTCATCTAAGATAATTAAAAAGACCACGGCATCAAATACGAAAACACAAAAGGGAAAAGAATGTGGCATTTAAATAGCAAAAAACCCAAAATGTTTCTTTTTTTTATCACGTAGAACGTAGACAAATATGTGAAAGATATGGCGTCCATTTTTTCAAGGGAGGACTCTAGAACGCAAAAAATAATCTGTGTAATTTGGAAAAGAGGTCGAATATTGGTATGGTTACGAACATAAATAAAAATTTATGGGTGGTTATACTCTGTCTTCCCTTGATTTTTCCTAACAGAGGATTCTATAATTCTTAACGGATTAATTTTAGGTATAAATATTTTAGAGCCAAAAACATAAAAATAGAAATTATCTTTTACTTTGACCCGAGTCAATCATGTCTTGTTCTTCTTCTTTCGAGTTCCTAACAATGACTTATCGATATTTTTATAAAATATCTCATCTTTTTATGGAAAATACGTAACTTTTTATTTATCGAAAAAATACAAGGCGTTAACTAAATTAAACCAAAGCATCAAAATAAATATATACAAAGAAACTATGAAACCAAAGGTGAAGGATAAGATTGGGCCAAAACAACAAAGAAGATCATCGCCAACTGAGCCGATTTTTCAAAGATTCTTGGAGGTTCTCGAATATTTGCTAAAGCTGGTGGAATATACAAAAAGACTAGTTCCCACATCAAAAGTTTGACTAATTAGGCTTTAAGATTGTCGAATATATATAGATATCAATGTATAACTTTCTAACCACATTCCAATTCTTCCGTATTTAGTGGCTTAGGCATTAAATTCTACTCATAAACGGGGTGTTTAGATGAGATTTTAAAAAAATTTGGCTTTAACTTTTAAAACTTTTAAAACTTTGGCTTTAAAATAGGAGGTTATAACTTTTTTTTAAAAAAAAAGGTCTCAAATTGTTGGCTTTAAAAAAAAAACGTAAGGCAAAAAGTACTTAATTAAGATTTGAGAGATTTTATGATAGATAAAATGTGGTTGGTAAATTTTTTACTTTAAAAATGTTAATTTATTTTAAAAGCTTTTAAAGACTATACAATGTAATTGCCAAGCACCTCCAAAGTCCATTTTTCGATCTTTTTGTTGAATTTCTCTTTGCATAAGCTTTGAAACCCGAAAATCAATTTCTTTCCTTAAATACACTGCAATGAATTTTGGTTTCCATAATTGGTTGCGTCTATGAAAATATTAATAAATGCATGGATGAAATATAGTATTTACTATTTAACGGTGTTCACCGCATCAAAATTTACTTGGTTGGAAACTACATACTTTGTTCACTGCATTAAAATTAACTTGGTTGGAAACTTCATACTATATGAAACTGCGAGTTGCTTCAAAAACGATTTATATAAATACGATATATGAATACAAAGAATTGTATTGCCGTTCCATCATTTTGTAACATCTGTTTCCATTGTATTCTAAGGATACTCTACTTCATATCTATTATTAGTTTGTCATTAGGTAAAAGTCTGTGCTATATGCAGAATAATTTTAGTGTAATTATTTTGTTATGTTTTTTTTCTTGGGTTTTAGTATGTTATTTTATATTTATAATAATGGTTTAACCATTGTGTGAGATGGTATTTTCTTAATAAATTAATCATTTTTATATTTGTTGTGTTTTAGTTTGTTATATAATTGTTTTTATTTTAATAATATATTTCTAAAAATTTAATTTATTCATTTTTTGTCCGATTTTTTGTCCGACTAATGTTTGTAGAGTTCGTGTTCATGATTTAATATCAAACATAGATTATTTAATTCATCAATTAATTAACTGTTGTGTTCAGTGAAAAATGGTGAAAGTATGATATGAATTGATCACCGCAATTAATTGGAGCAAAACGATTAGCTTAGAATGAAAACAAAACCAAGCTTAGTTCAGTAGAGTGATTCCTCACGTTTCAAATAGGGGATTAGTTTCTTAGCCTCACACATACTTTTCCTTGACTCTTTCAAAAAAGATAATCTTTGACAAATCGTTTATAAACTGCATTTATGTTTGCATAGATAACTGCAGATACTATCACATGCATGCCTATGTTTCACAATATATACACTATAGAGTAGTGTGTTACATGTATCTCAGGTAAGTGAACAACACAAGAAAAAAAAAGGAAAAAAAAACGGCAAGGAAAGGGAAAGAAGTGTTGAACGCTTTGGATGCGGCCAAAACGCAGATGCACCATTTCACAGCGATTGTAATTGCGGGTTTGGGTTTTTTTACTGATGCTTACGATCTCTTTAGCATCTCTCTCGTCGCAAGGCTCTTTGGTCGCATATACTACCACTTTGATGGCTCCAAGAAGCCTGTACGCTCCCTCCAAACGTTGCTGCCGCTGTCAATGGCGTCGCCTTCTGCGGTACTCTCGCTGGCCAGCTCTTCTTTGGCTGGCTCGGAGACAAGCTTGGCCGCAAAAAAGTTTACGGTAAGCTTTGTTATTTCTTAATTTGGGTCTAGAAAATGTTACATTAGTTACAAGGAAGTAATACACCATAAATATATAATACAAATTTGAATTTAAAACTTAAAAGTAAGTTTCATTTGCCGTAACTATATTATAAAACATTCAGATTAAACCGACCGGTAATATTAAAAATATAAAGTTGCTGTAATCCTAGGAAAAACCTTGACTTAACGAAATTATAATTAATTTATGTAATAGATAAATTGATAAGTTGATCTAATTCTAGTTTCTCGAATTTGCCAAATTACAAATGATGGATACCATAAATCGCATAATTATTAGATTGGTAACGTTCTGTAGAACCGCGGACTACGAAGCCATTCCGAAAATATACATATGAATTTACATATGTCCATATATAATTTGGGTACATTAAAGAAAATCTGTTTTCAATATTTTCTACTTGTCAACTATCGAAACACAGAGACAGAGGTATTACCTTGATGGTCATGGTACTATGTTTGCTTGTCTCGGGTCTATCATTCCGTCACTCGGCTAATGGAGTGATGGCCATACTCTGTTTCTTCCAGTTCTGGCTCGGTTTTGGCATAGGCGGTGACTACCCTCTTTCAGCCACAATCATGTCCAAATACGCCAATAAGAAGACACGTGGTGCATTCATAGCGGCTGTTTTCTCCTTGCAAGGCTTCGGAATCTTGGCCAGAGGAATCGTGTCCCTCATCGTCTCGAGTGCGTTTGATCATGCATTCAACTCGCCTACCTATGAGGTTGATCCGGTGGGTTCTGTAGGATTACTAAAACCGATTGAGAAAATTGCGGTGAGATGATTAATATAAACAATAATTACACAAACGATATTAAACGAAATATATAAAGGAAAACGATAATAAAAAAAATTGTGAGGCGAGATATGATATCTCTTTTCTTAACTCAAATAAATCGTCCGTAAGTGTGATGGTACTGTATGATTTTTGAGCCCCAGGATATAACACAGCTGAGACAGTTTCGCAATACTCGAAGATGGAATCTACGAACTTATTATTATGTACGATATATTCTCGGAATACTTACGATAGATAGAAAAACGAGAGAGAGAAAAGAGGATTTGTTATCGTGAATTAATGAAGAAACTGTGAGGAAGAGAGGCTCTATTTATAGTCAAAAAAGTGAAAGTTGCACTCCGCTATAGGAGCTGCACGTGCGCACGTGGCATCTGTTTCGAGAGGTTGAACTGTTAAGTAAATCTCTCTCCGAAGACTCGGTCTCTTTGACTTATTCAAAATGTTATCCGTGTAAAGAGAGAGAGATTGCGTGTCGTTTTAACCAAAACTGCGTGTTGTTTTTCAAGGGAATGAGCCAAAACTGTAATACGAATTTGGCCCAAAAAGAATATATCGTGTTGTGAGTAAAGCTCACATTCCCCAGAGCCCAAGCCCAGCCCAGCCCAGCCGAGCCAGCGGCGCGCGCACGTGGGTGTACCTCTCCTCTCTCTTATATCTTTTAAACGTGGAAAGGAGTGTTTCTATATATAAACACTCCAAATTTCTCCCCCATTTTCGATGTGGGACAAAAACACACTCTCCTCATTTAATCTTAAGGCTTTCACTGAAGTCCATTTCTTTTCACTTTCATCAATTTTCGTTTAGGTCTAGTGGCCCAATAAAATTGACCCCAACAGGTTCCACTGTTCCTCAGGCAGATTACGTGTGGCGGATTGTGATCATGTTTGGAGCTATTCCAGATATATACGTTTTTAAATAAAAGATTTTAGTTTTTGGGTCTTTCTCATTGTCTCTATCAAAGAACTCAAGAACTCTGAGGTCTTTCTTTGGAGGAATGTTAATTGGACATTAGCTCCCTACCAAACCCAGCAACATAAGCAAAAAGGCCCAAGAGGAAGAAGAAGTGTTGAACTGGAAAGCAGTGCCTATAGTCTATAGAGAGTATGCATGCTGCTTGAGTGTTTGAGGGATTAACGATATGTCAGAAGCCTTTGCTTTATACAAGCCGGAGTTGCTTGTCAAGATTACTGGTTCTTATAAACTCAGAAACCGTTGAGATCATTTCGGATCTTTCTGTAGTTAGGTTCATACACATCTATGTTTCTTCTCTGCCCCAAACCTAACCTCTTGAGGGATCAAATCTAACGAGAAAAGTGGTCAGAGGCAAATGGAAGCAGGAGAATACGGACATGGGAAAAGCAAGCATGAAGTTATATACCAACAACATGAAACTGAAGAGTGGGGAAAAAAAAAGCAAAGAATCCCACATATCACATGTTAATTTGAAGAGCTTGTATTGCTTTCTTTCAACAGGGTCTATTGTTTCCTTATGGTTGGATAGAGAAGAAGAGGAAGCAGAAGCTAGCAAGTGAGTTAGTTAATCAACTTGAATTTGCTACAAAGGAATTTAACTTCTTTTTTGTGCTGCTTATGCCTCAAGTTTTTTTTCCTTTATTCTTTTCTGGTTGACTACAGATTCTGTTTAGAGTTTTCTGAAGCTAACAACGGAACAAAAAAGGAGCGTAGAGCTACATTAAGTTCAGAAATTGATTTTCAATTATTGTTGCTTGGCTAATATTTTTAGTCCAACTAAAATACTTTATTCATTCACTTGAAAAGGTGATCCTTTGAGTTTATGTCTGATAACAATGAAAAACTTTCTTTAGTATTGACGTTTTTGTTGTCTCTCAATTACGAAAAGCTTTCTCTAGTATTGATATTTGTTGTCTCTCAATTATAAGTGAAAGTATATCTACAATTTCATTGCTACATATAAACAGAAGAAAAAACACATTTAAGTTAAACAACCACACAAATAGAGATTGTGAAAAAAATTCCTTACTAATTGAATATAGAGAAATCTAATATCGTATCCGTAGTTCAATTAATATTTCAGCATTGTCAGAGATAAGGGATCAACACATGGACCCATAATATAGACTGCAAATATATTGCTAGTCTGGCCCATTAAATGCCAGGATACCTCTCAATAATCCAAAAAAAAAAAAGAAAATTTAAAGTGGTAACTACACTTAACTCTAATTTACCAAAAGAATAAACAACCAACATTGTTCACTAGTTTCCTTCACTCTATCTTTTGCAGATTCTCTGGTGATATAATTAACCTTGGGTTTAAAGGGCATCTCTTTGTTGTTGATCTATGATGCTCTGCCTCCAATGTTGAAGAAGTGCTGTTGCAGAATTGCAGATTTTGCGGTCTTTGTGCCTTGTAAGATATAAAAGCTTCTCCACGATCCGTTTCGTTTCCGGACCTGTTGAGCTGATGGGGAAATCGGTGAGGAGAGAGAGAGTGTCTACGCAGATTGATGTCTCTTTTGTAGACAAGAGAATTCCTTTTGCACTGGCCACATCTGCAGATTTCTTGGCTATTTCGAACAGCTCCAACGTCTCTACTGAGTTCTTTTCTTCTTCAAGGTGGGAACAGACTTTTGCTGCTTACTATCTACCAGCGATCTAGGGCTTTCAGAGAGTTTCATTGGTTGAGCGGACTGCTTCTTCTTCTGCATAAGCTTCTTCGCTGCCAAAGGCTTGTGATCATCAGCCTTCTTCAGATTATGTTGTTTTTTCTCGCAAACTAAAGGAGCCTTAGACCTCTGATCCTCTGTCTTTTTCTTAGTCACTGCCACGATACCATGAGCCGTCGCAGGTCTCTTAACTGTTTTCTTCTTCAAATCGGGACACACTTTGACAAGAGGATCTGCTGCAGGTTTCTTACGAAGCTTCGTATTTTTGCTAGTAGAAGGGTCTCTTCTTCCTCCCTTGGAATAAAGAGTTTGTATCCAGGAGTTGAACAAGGTTTTAGTAGCCATACGAATCTTAGGGTTTCTGTGATCTCTCAGACTTGCCAAAGAAGATATCTGTTTAGACAAGCGGAGAAGATCCTTAGTGGAGAAACTCAAATATCTCAAGTAAAGAAGGATATCAAAACATCGATCGACACCATCAACGGTCTGTGAATTAGCGGCTCTGATTGCAGTAGAAAAGAAACGCTGAAGATCAGATTGCTCTTCCGTTGCAGTTTCGCTCTTCACCATCTTTTTCGTCAGAAGCTTAGAGAATGTAAACTGTAAAGGTTTGGAATTTGGAAAGAGGCAAAGAACTAGTTAGGGTTTCACTCTCGATTTTAGAAATCAACAATAGCAATCAAAATATGGAAAGAAAGAGAGTGTCCATATAGTTATATAGAGTAGAGACCCCAATAAAAAAGGAAATTAAAGAAGTTCCCGTTGGTCCCAAGTAATTTCACTCGTTTTTCATCCAGCAAATCTCAAGTAGATTTAAAACGACTACGTCAGGTTTGAGCCAGCTGCAGTATTCAGTTTTTTTCTTTTCTCTCGAGGGTAACTGGGTCAGATCCAATATTTCAACGTTAACAAATCAGGATCAGATGTTTAGCATTTGAGTGAAAACGTCCGGTTTCGGTTTGTCTATCCAGTAGTCCTCTTCTAAAGTTTCTTCTCTATTACTGTATTTTATAGGTTTTAATTCATTGAAATGTTCTCTCCACATTACGTATAATCTTCTCACCATTATCTTCGGGTGCTTTTATATTTTCCGAAATATTTAATCTCCAAATTCAACCATTTCAAACCCAAATGAACGGCCTTTTGGCAAATATTCTATTTTTATATTTTCATTTCAATTTTAAAATTGACCTATCTCTAATATTTTTTGTGTGTATTAAGTGGACCTGAATTTGTGTTTTAGTTTCTTTGTTTCAAATTATACTCTTAATATGAGTTAATTTCATTACAAAGAGATAAACATATTTGACAAGTATTTGTCCTAAATTTAAAGCCATCGACGGAAACTGTCTCTTCATGTGGGTATGTCGTTTGAATTCTGCAGTATTTTGAACTCCGAAACCCATTTGGACTGGCAGTGCTTCTCGGTGTGTGCATGACCTTATTCAAAAAAGAGTTGTTAGTCCTCGTTGTACTAATCTAAATATATTACATAACCTAAACTCACGTGAGTAATTTTGTATATTTGGTTTCTGATTCAGTAAGCTACCCAGAAGCATGTTTAAGAATGATTGCGAGAAAAGGCTGAAAGTCATTGTCATCAACATAAAAAAGAACAGCAGAACCGTATTCAAAGACAACCATGAAGCGGCAGCTGCCTAGACTCTCCCTCTCTTCCACCGTGTGTGAAGAAGAGAGAACACAACATTAAATTGACTTCTACACACATATAGAGTATTCAAAGCCATGTTTTTTTATATCAGCATGAGACAGATGAACAAATAGATAATAAGGAATGAAGCTTTTTTTTTTTTTTAAAAGGAAGCACTGATATTACATACCAATCATCATCGACATCCATATCTGAATCTGTATCCCATCTTTTATCTTCATCTTCTTAGTCTTTATCTACCTGTTATTTACATAGAAAGTGTACTTTACAACACTAAGGTTGGTGGACAAATAAACAAATCTATACTATTTATCATCATTGATTCCATAATCCAGTGTGTCTGCATCTCTAATCACTTCACCTTGACTGACTACCCAGTTGACCAAGTGATAGGGTATACGTGAATTGGAAAACGTACTCATATGTACCTCCTGGTTTCCTCTTTATCTTCAATTTTCATGTGTGAACGTTTGGAGTATCAAGCAAAACAATAAGTAACTGAAGCAATTACTTTATAGTCAATAACTTAGGCATACCTTAGAGAAGCCTTGCCAAAAAGAAATAACCAGTTGATAGCAATGTTTTTCAACTGTAAACTTCTTTGTGAAGTTCTTCTTGTGGGACATTTGAAAGAATCGCAATGTTATTTTATTTTTAGTCAAGCAAAAGACCCAGAATTAGTTGATATATGTAAAAGAATGTAAGAACAAAACTTACGATAAAAAGCCAGAGATCCGTGTATTGGAAAAAATAAGAGTTGCTTATTAATTGGTAGTTAGTTTTCTAACGCTGTGATTGGTAAGGACTGTAGGTTTAGGTTGTGGCTGTAGGTTATTGGCTGTATAAATTTTGTGTTTTAAAACTGTGACTTTTTTCTAAAGTCTTAAATTATGACTTTAAAAAAGATGAAGAAAATAGAATATATTTTTTTTTAAATGGTTTTAGAGATTTTACACGGAATTTTAAGTTATCTAAAGCCTAAAGTCTGATTGTTAAATTTTTGGCTTTGATGGCTTTACAAAACCACAAAACTTCTAAAGTGTATACACCAATCAGTGCCTAAATCTTTGGTAATTGGTACTCATCTATAAGATTTTTGTAACAGCAAAAAAGATGAGTTGGCTGTGTTTCTATTTGGGGAAAAAAAAATTAGAAAACAGGCTATATATATATACGAGTGTTTTTTTCCGAAGATTATGGCTTTAATTGGTAACTTATAAAATGGCAGAATTGTGCTTGTGGAATGACAAAATTGCGTTTTTAAATTGCAGATTGCGGAATTACTGAAAGTTTGCAGAATAAATTTTTAGAATGAAAAAATTACTCAATACTCACTTTTCTTCGGAATGGATTTTCCTATGTATTTTCTTTCTAAAAAAACGCAGACTGCGTTTTAGTTTTCATTCTACGGTTTCTTCTTAATTGGTAAAATACTCTTGGAGTCGTGTTTAAAAATGCAATTTTGTCATTTCGCAAGTTATCAACGAAAGCCTATGTTTAACACACTTGTTGAGTTACTGAAAGATAATGACTTGTTTTCACTCGCCAAGGGTGAAGGAGTAGCAAAAAAACCCAAAACACTATTGTGACTTGGTTAGTAAAGAACACGTCTTTTAGGCTAAGCTTTTGCAATTTGAAATCTCTCTCATTTTTCCTATATAAACCATTAGGAATTTAGAATATTATTTACAGGATTTAATATGAAAATTAATATTAAAGGACTTGAGACGTAACTCGAGATATAAAACTTTGTAGAGATTAGAGAAGAGGTATTTGGTTTCTTTTTTTTTTTTTTTTTTTTTTTTTGCTGGACATAGATTACCTCTTTTATGAGATATGTGCTCTTATACAAACCATGATGCTTAATCGCTCTTTCGCTGTCTTCAACTGCCTAAAAAAATTGACAAAAAATTCAACAAAATATTATTAGAATCAGTTAAATGTTCTGAGATTTTTTTAATCTAAAGGGAAACATCATCATCATCACCTAACGTTTGAAAGCTTTAACCATCATAGTCTTTTAGAATAGGTACTAATTTTTCACTCAGCCATTTTGCTACCCTCACCATTGTCTCATTCTTCTCATTTGATTAATCCAGAACCCACGTAGTCTAACTGAAGGCAACATGTGATATAAAATGAGGTTCAGACCCTTCCTTCAGTGTTTAATTACACTACTTTTTGTGAAGAAGGAAGAAGATAAAAAACAATTGAGAAACTTTATTGTATTATTCAGACTTAGTTTTGGAAAATGAGATAAAATGATATTTATAGTAGGCTTAGAACCATCTAGAAATAAACGTAATCTTATCCTTACTGCACAGCAGTAAAGGAGGTCAGCTACAAAGGATCATTTGCAGGGTATCAAATTGGTTACTCAGAGGAATCGTTTCTTATCGTTCTTCACTGTTTGTTGCAGATACAGGAGACTTTGTCTTGTAGTGGCAGCTGGATTTGGTCTTTGGCCCTTCATTGTTAACTTAGGCCTGATCTGTTACTCCAACATCCCCCCTCAAACTTGGGGTGGGGGATTCACCAACACCGATTTTGGCCCGAAGTGAGACAAAAGCTTTGAGAGGTAACGACTTCGTAAAAATATCAGTGAGCTGATCTTGTGCGGGAATATGCTGAGTTTCAATCAACCCTAAAGCCACCTTTTCACGGATATAGTGATAGTCCGTATCAAAGTGTTTTGATCGACTGTGTAGAGCCGGATTTGCACTTAAGTAGACGGCAGACAAGTTATCACAATGGAGGAGAGTGGCCTGAGATTGCTTGATGTCTAAGTCCCGAAGTATAAGAGACAACCAGGTAAGTTCTTGTGCCGCTGATGCAAGGGCTCTGTACTCGGCCTCTGTTGATGATTTTGACACAGTTGGCTGTCTTTTTGCCGACCAGGAAATCAGATTAGAACCAAGAAGAGCACAGAACCCGGTAGTGGAGCGACGTGTTTCTTTGCATCCAGCCCAGTCGCTATCACTGTAAGCTGTAAGAGATAAGTTGGTGCTGCAGTGAATCCGAAGGCCCATCGTGACAGTACCTCTGATGTAGCGGAGTATGCGTTTGAGGAGCCCAAAGTCAGACATCGTAGGGGAATGCATTTGCTGACACACAAAATTCACAGCAAATTGAATGTCTGGCCTTGTTATTGTTAGATACTGAAGCTTACCAGCAAGGCTTCTGAAGTACGTAGGTTCTGGAAACAAGCTGGAATCAAGATCATCTAACCGTTGTGGGAGAGGTGTAGGCATAGGATTGCATTCGGACATTGATGCTTCTTGAATAATATCTTCTGCATAGGCTGTCTGATGCAGGAAGAGACCCCCCGAATGTGTTTCAATCTCAATACCAAGGAAGTAACGAGGAGCTCCCAGATCTTTCATGGCGAATTTCTTGTTCAAAGACTTGAGAAGCTCTTGAATGAGATTGTCATCACTCCCTGTAAGAAGTAAGTCATCAACGTAAAGAAGAAGCACTAGAGATTTACCTTCGACATGGTAGGTGAACAGCGATGGATCTGCTTTGCTGCAGGTGAACCCGAACTCAATCAGGTGATTACTAAAGGTGTCGAACCAGGCTCGTGGGGCTTGTTTTAAGCCATACAGAGCTTTTGTAAGACGACAGACGTGATTTGGACAATCAAGATCCACAAAACCAGGAGGTTGAGTCATGAACACTGGCTCATGTAGTTCACCATAGAGGAAGGCATTGGAGACGTCGAGTTGTTTGATTTTCCATTGCTTAGCAGTTGCAACTTACAGGACCACACGGATGGTAGCAGTTCTGACGACAGGGCTAAAGGTTTCAAGGTAATCAATCCCTTCTTCTTGATTGAAACCTTTAGCAACAAGCCTCGCTTTCAGTTTGTCTAGAGAACCATCTGGCTGTAGCTTAGTTTTGAAGACCCATCTGCATCCAAGGATATTCATGTCTTCTGTTGGAGGCAGAAGTGTCCAGGTATGAAGCATATTGATGGTGATCATCTCATCAGCCACACCATTGTTCCAACCAGGGTGTTGCAGAGCAGCATCAATATTTGCAGGTTCTTCAAAAGAGAGTTTAGATGTGTGGAGAATATACCTTGTATTTGGTTTATAAATGCCCGCCTTTGATCGTGTTGTCATGATATGAGTATAATCTAGAGGTGGAATCACCAGATCTTCTTGAACGTTTGGGTATGCTGGAATCAGCTCAGGCTCTTCTGGCGGTGGGGGAGTAGGAGGCATGTGATCTGATGGTGGAATCAAGGCTCGAGAAACTTGGTATTCTGGTGTGGTGACAGGAACTGAATACGAAGCTTGCCAAGCTTGGAGCAGCGGTGTGGTATAAGTCTGAGCAAGAGACTTGAACTGATGTTGAAATGGGAAGATTTCTTCATCAAATATCATGTGACGAGATAGATAAACACGACCTGTTGGGGGATATAAACATCGATATCCCTTATGTTGAGAGCTGTAGCCCAAAAACACACACTGAAGTGACTTTGGCTCGAATTTGTGACATGCAACAGGCTTTAAATGGGATAACAAGCAGCAACAAAGACCCGAAGAAAAGAGTAATCAGGTTTCTTCCCAAATAACACTTCATACGGACTCTTGTTTGACAGAACTGCAGAAGGAAGATAGTTCGATATAAAGCTTGCTGTGTAGAAAGCTTCGACCCAATACAGAAGAGGAACATGAATGTGAAACAACATAGACATGCCCAGCTCAATAATGTGTCGGTGTTTGCGTTCGGCAACTCCGTTCTGCTGCAGGATGTGAGGACACGACATGAGATGTTTAATTCCGTGTTTTGCAAAGTGTTGTTGTAATTGATTACTTATAAATTCTTCGGTTAGTACTGAATTGATTTTCTACCATAGTTTGAAAGGCAATGAAGATAGAATAGAAATCAGACTTCAGGTGCAGAGGATAAAGCCATGTAAATCAAGAGTAGTTGTCAACAAACACCACATAATATTTGAATTTCTGATTGGATACAAGTGGTGCAGGGCCCCATAGATCACAGTGAATACGATCTAGTGGATGTAAAACACGAGAACTAGAAGATGGAAACTGTAACTTTGAACTTTTCCCCATCTGGCAAAGCTCACAAATCGGGGAAGATCTGCTCTTATTGATGATTAACTCCTTACTTTGATTCAGGTGCTGAAGGATCTTGATGTTTGCGTGACCGAGACGATGGTGCCAGAATGTTTCTGAAGCTGCAGACTGATGATTAGAAAACAGGGCCTCAAACTTCTGATCTTCCAACACACAGAGACCATTACGCCTTTTGCCCTTGGATACCACCTTCTGAGTGGTTAAATCGATCATGAAGATTTTAGACGCATCAAAATAGACACCATAAGGATAGTCATCACAAAGCTTCGAGACAGACAGCAAAGATTTCTTAATTCCAGGACAAACCAACACATCAGACAAAGGAATAGTACCTGTAGGTGATGCAAGAGCAGTAGACCCGACGTGAGTAATAGGCAGATATGTTCCATCAGCAACCATGACTGTGTCATCACCTGCATATGCTGAGGAGGAACTCAGATTCTCAGTTGTAGATGTCACGTGAGCAGAAGAACCAGAATCAGGATACCATTCTCTACCATTTTCATCTGTCACACGAAGAGAGTTAAAAGCTTGTGCTGTATCAGACGCTTGATAATTGTTGTCAAAGCGACTATAGCACTTCAGAGCAGTATGGCCTACGCGTCCACAAATCTGGCAGGTTGGGCGTGACGTTGGCGTGTTCTGAGAGGTTTGATGTTGAGAAAAACCTCTGCCTCGTGTCGAGTAGCCACCACGACCACGATTCTGACCAGATCGACTTCTGCTACGTTGATTGTTGACGTAGTTGGCAGATTCTGTTTGCTGTGTCTGGAACGCAACTTGAGGAGTGACAGTAGGGGCAACTTCATATGACTGAAGCTTTGAGTCAAAGCCCTCAACTTCTGAGATGACGTTGTTAAACGTTAGTGTCGGAAACTTGGTAAGAGAGCTTTGAATCACCGTGGTAATGGGATCATATTCGCGACTGAGACCATTAAGAAAGCCAAATATTTTCATAGATTCATCTACTGACTTACCAATAGCACTGAGAGAGTCGCAAGTGGCCTTCAACTCACGGCAGTAAGCCGCAAGAGTCTTGTCCTTCTTGGTGAGGAGCTGAAGATTCCGACGTAACGCAAACTCACGAGCAAGAGAGCTCTTATTGAAGTTTTCAGCAAGGGACAGCCACACTTCTCTTGACGTCTTGAGTGTGTGAACCGAGCCGAGAACTTCCTCAGCAAGAGTTCCAAAGATCCACGAACGGACCAACTGATCCGTACAGAACCAGGACTCGAACAGAGGGTTGGGTTCAGTGGTCTGAACGTTGTTGATGACGACTGCTCTGGTCATCTCCGGCGGCGTTACACCTCCATCGATGAAGCCAAGAAGCTTTTGACTGGACAGAAGGGATTCAAACTGTGTTTTCCACAAGAGATAGTTGCTGTCGTTGAGTCTCAACATGACAGAACTGAGAACATGAACGTTGATCGGGAAAGAGTAAGTGGTAAGAGGATCCGCCGTTAAAATACCTGTTAAGGTCTAGAATGGCTCTGATACCATGTGAAGAATGAAGAAGATAAGAAACAATTGAGAAACTTTATTGTATTATTCAGACTTAGTTTTGGAAAATGAGATACAATGATATTTATAGTAGGCTTAGAACCATCTAGAAGTAAACCTAATCTTATCCTTACTACACAGTTGTAAAGGAGGTCAGCTACAACGGATCATTTGCAGGGTATCAAATTGGTTACTCAGAGGAATCGTTTCTTATCGTTCTTCATTGTTTGTTGCAGGTACAAGAGACTTTGTCTTGTAGTGGCAGCTGGATTTGGTCTTTGGGCCTTCATTGTTAACTTGGGCCTGATCTGTTACTCCAACACTTTTATATAGCCTATAATTCAATTTTCATGAACCCAACATTACCTAGCCTCATATCCTTTCATATTTGTTTTATAAGGAGGGAGACTAATCAAAAGCTGTGTTTGTGAAACTGCAATTACTGAGTGTAAAATATTTCAAATCTGTTATTAGGCAATCTTCTCTCTTCATAGTATACCACGTAACCACACCAACTTCCTGCTACGTGTCTTATTTCTGAATTTAGTTCTGCTTGTTAATTTCTTGGTTTATTGGGATTTCGCCATTGATCTTCAAAATTGACAAAATGAGTTCGTTAGAATACATCATGAAACTGCGGCCCACTTCTAAATTTAAAACGTCTATTGTGTTTTACTCTAAAAAGCTTAATAATTACAAATTTGAATCGACCGTTCTCCTTTGACGCTTCCTTCTCTTTTCCATCGAATGATAGTAGTCCTCTGGTTGCAAAATCAATCGTAAGATGTTTCTTTACCCCCATCTTTGACCCCTTCCTTCTCCTGATACAGAATCTTAAATCTCATCTCGCAATTTTCTTTTTCAATCTCCAAATTGTTCTTTCAATCGGTTATTTTTGTTTTACCATATTATTCACGGTATCTTTGTTCTTTCTCATCAAAACTCTGATTGATGTTCTTGCAGATTCTTGGTACAAGTAAGACTTAAAGATGTGGGATATTATTTTGGAAAATGCTCGATCATGTGTTCTGAATAATAGCATCCATGCGTACAAATGTGATTTTACTTTCTTTACTCACTCTTTTTATATTTATTATATTTGAAATAATAAATGAATGATGATCAAGCATAGGAGAAGGAAGTGGTGAAGGATGAGGATGAAGAAACCTCTTATGATTGATTTTGCAACCAGAGGACCACTATCACTCGATGGGGTAGAAGCCAATAAAACTGAAAGGATGATTGGAGATTGTTTTAAAAGGAAACCCTTAGAGGATTGGACAAAATATTGAAGTGATAGATTTCTCTAGAAATATCGATGAGTGGGTGAAGCAGAAGAAAGAGATTAAGAATGTTTAGAGGAGACTGGTATTATTAAAAGGGAGAACTGAACGGGTGGACCGAAAAGAAGAAGATTTGTAACTTTTGCAATCTAAGGAGAAGGAAGCGTTGAATGAGAAGGAGAACAATCAATTCAAATTTGTAACTATTGGATTTTTTAGAGTAAGACCTAATAAACGTTTTAAATTTAAAAGTGGACCGCAATTTCATGTTGTATTCTAATGAACTCATTTTGCCACTTTTGAAGACCAATTTTGACCAAATTCCCGTAAACCCAAAAAATTAATAAGTAGAACTAAAAGTAAAAATAAGACATGTGACAAGAAGTTGGTGTGGTTACTTGATGCATTATGAAGAGAAAAGGTTCCCTAACTATATAATAGATTTGCAAGAGAAAAAAAATCAAGAAAAGCTCTCAGTTCTCTGATCATTCAGTAATGTCTATTAATTCATAATGGCTTTTAAAATTATAAACTTGAAGAGAACCCAAACAATTATGGTAAGACAATTTTTTATAATCGAAAAACACATAAGACAAATAGAAAGTCTATTGCTTCAGATTTTTCTATCAAACAAGTTTAATACGCACTAAATACCAAAAGAAAAGCATTAACCAGTTTTGAGTGAGCTTGTAACACATAAAAATAATATCGTTACACACTTATACCCAAAAACAAAGGAAAAACAAAACTTTCTGGCAAAGTGTTCATGAAAAAAATAATACCAGCTGAAAATGATATATAAAGTCTCACTAACAAATAAAAACATTTGACAAACTTACTTGCTTAATCAAATAAATTTAAACAATAATTCAACAAATGTATAAAATGGGTACGCAAATGGTAACGTAAATGTGCACAAATATTTATATCGTTTATGTTAAACATGTATAATATTATATTAGAATATAAAAATTAAAACTAAAAACAAAAAATAGTAGCTAAATATAAATAATTCTTCAAATAGTACCAAAGGAAATATAAATACAATAATTTTAAAATAATAGAAAAAAACAAAAACAAAGTTGTGTGTATATGCGGGTACTCACCAGTAGAATATAATATGATATCAAGTGTCACTTGATCATTCAATCTCTAGCTTTGGTTTTTGGTGCTTTTTGAAAGGAACTTTGGTGCTGTACTGGAATTGCAATACTTAGTGAATGGGTTTAATTTAGAGAAATTGGGCTAAATAACTCCCCCCCCCCCCCCAAAAAAAAAACAATTNATATAATTCATGAACTAACTAAAAATAAGTTGACCTGAGTGTATATTCTATATAAATACCAGTTCTGTTCGTATTTACATCTTCAATATCTTTTTCATCTTTTCTCTTCTTCATATTTATTTTTGTTATAAAAAAATTTCACCCTTTTCATTTCATTTTTTTTGTATATCCTTTTAACCAAACTGAATCAATCAAATGATTATGTTGGTAAAAAATATACAAAATTTTTTTACATATACCATAATTTAAAATTTTTAAAACAGACATAAACTTTTTCAAAAAATTGTATTTTTTTCTAAAAAAAATGTCTAATTATATTCTATATATATGCATTTCTATATAGAATAGTATAGAATATCACAGATTTATGTACACTTTTTTTTAACATTCCAATTTATAAAGTCTATTCTACGCTATTTATATTTATAAACTATATTATTTTGTAATTGTAAGAGTAAAACAACAAAACAATGTTATTGGTTATAAGATTTATTTTCTATTTATAATGGTTATATTCTTAATTTTTTTCTTTGGTTATTCAACAAATTCACCCTAAATTTATACTTAACATTTTGGTACATTTTTTCAAGTGAAACCATTATTGGTTAGATTCTTTTATCTTATATTTTCAATATTTCCCATAGAATTGTTGGTTTCTTTACAATTAGTCTAGGTTGCGCACTGGAAGTACGTTAGTTTTTTTATTGTCACCAAAGTTTATAAGGACAAGGAAATTAAAACCGTTTCTCTTTTCTGTTTCTTTTCTTTTTCTTAACTTGTCAAAGTCAAAGTAAAGGTGATTGATGAGGGAAACAATTATTTGAGCAAGACCCCTATTAAATTGCACTGAAACAACTAGATGGGATTTTTCTCTAAACTTATTTACGAAATTATAAAGAAGGCATAACCTTTCGATCAAAGTAATACTATATATGAGCTCGTTTTTTTCTGACACACCCATCGAGCGTCGTCATCTGCATGTTGCAGAGATATTCCAAGTGTATTTCCATACCGTTATAGAGGTTATCAAACTTGTATGGAAGTTGTGTTACGTTTCAAATCAAATAAGGAATCCTATATTGTAGTTATGGAGTAAATTTGGAGTTATGAAATTTACAATAAGATATAGCATTACTTTTTTTTCTGTAACTGTCATAACTCCAAATTTACTCCATAACTACAATATAGAATTCCTTATTTGATTTGAATCGTAACACTAACTTCCATACAAGTTTGATAACCTCTATAACAGTATGGAACTACACTTGGAATATCTCTGCAACATGCAGATGACGACGCTCGATGGGTGTGTCAGAAAAAAACGAGCTCATGAATAAAATGGTGCATGGAGAACACTTAAGAGGCTAAGAGCCGTGTTTTACGTCTATAGATAAATGATATTTTTTTTTCCGAATAGTCCAAGTGGTCCTTTTTTTTTTTGCCCTTTTACAAATAATGTTTGACAGATTGTTTTCTTATATAACCATAATTTTGTTCCAAAATTCATTTTTCTTTAATTAATATCTAATGTAGAAAATAACACTCTCAGATTTTTTGATGGAACAAAAACAAATAGTTCTTTGAATCTTCTTTAATTGAAATGGAGTCCCAAATAAGGTAACTAATAAAACATGATAATTTTTCAAAACATTTCTTAATTATTAAATTTGATCAATCAAGTAAAACCTTTTTTTTAGATTCGAAAAAACAAATATAAGATCTAAATCATGTTTCTAATATATATGTTTATATAATTAAATAAGATTAGTATAAATCATCTAAATTTTATTTTCAGACTTAACAAAACTATATAAGATAATTGAAACAACATGATAATTTTAAAACATTTATTAATTCGTAAATTTGATCAATTAAGTAAATTTTTTTGTTAGATTCTAAAAAAATATAAGATCTAATTAATGTTCCCAATATTTTCTTACAAAATTCAAAATTTTTACAAAACAAAAAACTGAAAAACAACAAAACGAGTTTTCAACAATAACTGAAAACAAAATTATAGTAGAGGTTTTTAATATTTTATTTTGGTTTTAACTAAAAAATAATTAATATATTCAAAATATGTGAATACTGAAATGAATTTGTACTTTTGACTAACATATTTAATTTATTAAAATAGTTAAAATTCCAGTTAACTATACAATTTTTTATAATATGAATTTTTGTTTTTCTTAAGATTGATTAAATTTTATTACATTACGAAGGTAAGTTTTGGCAGTTTAGACGAACGGTTATTATATTACTCTAGTTAATTTTAATTATAATATGAATATTTTAGTTAAACACTATATAATCGCTTAGATAAGTAAAAATAAATAAAAATGGGTTAAATTTATCTTCATTAAAGTAAAATGCAAATATAATTAATTTTAGTTGTAAGTCATAAAATATAAATATATTATAAACTAATATTTTATTTATTCTGCTATAACTAAAAATTTACTCGATTCAAATCTAATATCAAACTGATGAACAAAAAAATATTCATATGATTTAAAAGCTTGTTTATATATTTAAAATTTTTATTTTAATTCATTCGAATTATTAAGGGAAATTATTTTTTTTTTTAAAAACAAATATTTTACTCTAAATTTGAAATTATATGATTAAGTTTAATATTTTTGAATTTCTGAAAATAAAGATACTATTAAAATTTTCACTTATAAACTATATAAAACTACAAAATGAAATTTCTAGACATAATGTCTAAAAAACATTGTATTGATTTGTACTTTAAAAATTGTATTAATTTTACTTTGAAAATTGTACTAATCATAGGAATGAAGAAAAAATGAGAGTATGTAGAAAATTAAAAATGATTAAATAAAATTAAACATAAATATAGTAACTAATCTTTGAAAATTTTGAGATCATTATTAAAGTTTGTATATAATTATTAATTTTATTTTAAAATTGTTATAAATAGTATATAAATTAAATATGTGAATTTTATAAGAAAATAACAGAGAAAATTTAAAGAAATTATGAAAATAATAAAATCATTTATTAATTTAATATGAATAAAAAATTATTAACTAAATGATAAAAAATAATATTTTATATATCATTTATCCGTGTATGACGTGGACATTATCTAGTTACATTCAAAAAATAAAAATATGCTCTTTTAATTTGTTGTCTCAAAAACAAAAAACAAAAAGGTTATTAGCGAATGTTTCTAAATTTACAATAAGGGCGCGATGGCACTCAAATATAAAACATACGTAACCATAGCCATAGTGAATGAGTACTAAACAAGTATGTTGTGTGGAAACACATATTTTTATTGTACATACACCAAGTAAAACCTGCACGCGGAAGCATGTGTACGAGACATATGATATGAACTGTTACGGCTTTCCTGCAACGAATCTGACATTATGATTTTGTTTGTGATTCCTAAATTTCCTCAGTCGGCAGAAAAATCCTAAAGAACTGATGTACAATAAGAGCAAATGCGCGTTACCTAACAACTGTTATAATTCTTTTGTCTTCTGCATCAATGATATATATAGTTCTCTCAACATTTGTTTAACATTATAAAAAAAGATACATGAATACCAAATTACAATCAGATCTTAATATATATGATTCGGATGATTAAGAATGACATACGATACAACCATGTACTATTGAATCCTATAAGTTACATTAGTTTGTTTTTATTTCCACTAAATACATTCTTTTGTGCAACTCTTGATTTTTACTATTGCATGGCGTATAAATTCTAGGGATTCATAGTTTTTCAGACATTTTAGAAATAATACTGTTAAATAATGTGCGAGAAGTCAACTAATGAACTTTTGAAAAATCAATAAAGGGATAGAGTTATAATATATTGTACACTTTACATTAATAAGTTTTGTTGTAAAATAAATAATAAAAAATAAAGTGATAGAGAAGGCGTTTTCAAATCTGAGAGTAACGTACAAGCAACTGAGTAATCCAGCTAGTTCCAAGAATCCTCAGACTAAAAGCCAAAGACTTAAAGCTGCCATTAAGGGATCTAATTAACATATCAAGACAAACAGAAACGCTTTTAAGAAAATTTCATGACAAATGTACAGCAATAGAAAAGAGATTCTACACGGGTTTGAAATTGGACAAAGTAATAAAAGGGTCTCTTGACACGAACCATAACCGTTCTTGCCGAAAGTGGAGAGTAAAGAGTCTTTCAATTTACCGTAAATCCTGTAGAAAGAAGCTTGCACAGCAGGTCCCGCCATTTCATAAAGCCTTTCTCACAACCTCAAGTATTTAAACTCGAAACGATCCTTAGTTCACAGTAAGTCACTTACAAGATGAGAGTCTCACTGATAAATTTCTTGAGATTCTTTGTATTCATTCTTTCTCTTAGTGGTGCTTTAGTCGCTGCAGATGAAACGGTGAAACAACACTTTAATAGGTATGAAACTAATAATTATGGTTACACACCTCCCTCACCAACTTATGGATCTCCACCTAGCCAACCAACGCCACCAACTTACAGTCCTCCTATCAAACCACCACCAGTGCAAAAACCCCCAGCACCAACATACAGTCCCCCTATTATGCCACCACCGGTAGAACAGCCTCCGACACCAACTTACAGTCCTCCGGTGATACCACCTCCAGTGCAAAAGCCTCCAACACCAAGTTATAGTCCACCTGTTAAACCACCACCAGTGCAAATGCCTCCGACACCAACTTACAGTCCACCTATTAGGCCGCCTCCCATTCAGAAGCCTCCGACGCCAACTTACAGTCCCCCTGTAATGCCACCTCCAGTGCAAAAGCCTCCAACACCAAGTTATAGTCCACCTGTTAAACCACCACCAGTGCAAATGCCTCCGACACCAACTTACAGTCCACCTATTAGGCCGCCTCCCATTCAGAAGCCTCCGACGCCAACTTACAGTCCCCCTGTAATGCCACCTCCAGTGCAAAAGCCTCCAACACCAACATATAGTCCCCCTGTAAAACCACCACCAGTTCACAAACCTCCGACACCAACCTATAGTCCCCCTATCAAGCCACCACCGGTTCAGAAGCCTCCGACTCCAACTTATAGTCCTCCAGTAAAACCACCACCAGTACAAAAGCCTCCAACACCAACCTATAGTCCCCCTATCAAGCCACCACCAGTTCAAAAGCCTCCAACCCCAACTTACAGTCCTCCAGTAAAACCACCACCAGTGCAAAAGCCTCCAACACCAACCTATAGTCCCCCTGTGAAGCCACCCCCAGTTCAGAAGCCTCCAACCCCAACTTATAGTCCTCCAGTAAAACCACCACCAGTACAAAAGCCTCCAACACCAACTTACAGTCCCCCTGTAGTCAAGCCACCACCAATACAAAAGCCACCAACGCCAACTTATAGTCCACCAGTTAAACCACCACCAGTGCAAAAACCTCCAACTCCAACTTACAGTCCACCTGTCAAACCACCTCCCATTCAGAAGCCTCCAACACCAACTTACAGTCCCCCTGTGCCACCTCCAGTGCAAAAGCCTCCAACACCAACCTATAGTCCCCCTATCAAACCACCACCAGTTCACAAGCCTCCAACACCAACCTATAGTCCCCCTATCAAACCACCACCGGTTCAGAAGCCTCCGACACCAACTTATAGTCCCCCTGTCAAGCCACCACCGGTTCAGAAGCCTCCGACTCCAACTTACAGTCCTCCGGTAAAACCACCACCAGTGCAAAAGCCTCCAACACCATCCTATAGTCCCCCTGTCAAGCCACCACCGGTTCAAAAGCCTCCGACCCCAACTTACAGTCCTCCAGTAAAACCACCACCAGTACAAAAGCCTCCAACACCAACCTATAGTCCCCCTGTCAAGCCACCACCAGTTCAAAAGCCTCCAACTCCAACTTACAGTCCACCAGTAAAACCTCCACCAGTACAAATGCCTCCAACACCAACCTATAGTCCTCCTATCAAGCCACCACCGGTTCAGAAGCCTCCAACTCCAACTTACAGTCCTCCAGTAAAACCACCACCGGTGCAAAAGCCTCCAACACCAACCTATAGTCCCCCTGTCAAGCCACCACCAGTTCAAAAGCCTCCAACTCCAACTTACAGTCCACCAGTAAAACCTCCACCAGTACAAATGCCTCCAACACCAACCTATAGTCCTCCTATCAAGCCACCACCGGTTCAGAAGCCTCCAACTCCAACTTACAGTCCTCCAGTAAAACCACCACCGGTGCAAAAGCCTCCAACACCAACCTATAGTCCCCCTGTCAAGCCACCACCAGTTCAAAAGCCTCCAACCCCAACTTACAGTCCTCCGGTAAAACCACCACCAGTGCAAAAGCCTCCAACACCAACCTATAGTCCCCCTGTCAAGCCACCCCCAGTTCAGAAGCCTCCAACCCCAACTTATAGTCCTCCGGTAAAACCACCACCAGTACAAAAGCCTCCAACACCAACTTATAGTCCACCTATTAAACCACCACCAGTGCAGAAACCTCCTACACCATCCTATAGTCCTCCTGTTAAACCACCTCCGGTGAGGCCTCCAACACCTACTTACAGTCCTCCTGTATATCCACCTCCAGTGCAGCAGCCTCCGACACCAATCTATAGTCCACCTATTAAACCACCACCCCTACAAAAGCCACCGACACCAACATATAGTCCTCCTATTAAACCACCACCAGTACAGAAACCACCAACACCTACTTACAGTCCTCCTGTAAAGCCACCACCAGTGCAAAAGCCTCCAACACCTACCTATAGTCCACCTGTTAAACCACCTCCGGTGAAACCTCCAACCCCAATTTACAGTCCTCCTGTACAACCACCACCAGTACAGATACCTCCAACACCAATTTATAGTCCTCCACAAGTCGGATACGGTACTCCTCCTCCATATGCATATCTTTTGCAACCTTAAACGTCAACAATTAGGATAATGAGTTTTAATACTCCATCAAGGATCGCCAAGTAGGCTTTCTAGCACAAGAGATGTCTATGTTGTATATGGTACCGCATATTATGCGGTAAAATAAATAAAGTGTTATGAATCGTAAAGGAAATATTCATTATGTTCGATCTGTTCCTCATTGCACTTGAGCTCTTGGTGGATATCATTAAATCATATGCCACACTTTAAATTTGGTGTACAAAAAAAAAACAAAGTGTTACTTATGTATGCGTTTTTAAAACTGATTTCTATATCTTCGTCATCTAAATCTAAGAAAGAAGGTAAATACTGTGTCATTATTATCATGCATCAAGTAACTATCTTGACACTTCTTTTTTACTTTAAGTAGTGATTTGAATGCTATGCACATCATATCGATGAAAGAATACTCGGATAATATTAATAACAATGATTTCAATATTTTTTTTAAAAAGTACTCTAATTAAATTGTAATTTATAACCTCAACTCCTTAAATAAAGTAACTGTTAATGATAATGAAAGCATGTTTATATGATTTGTAATAAGAAGAAATGTTTATTGTATGGATTATTTGAAGGTATAAATGCTTGTTTCTTGCATGACGAATGAATGATTCGGTCAGCAAAACTTTTAAGTCATGCTGATAAAATGGATACTAAATTATATAGAAACACTGAATTTGGAAAAAGAGAATAAACCGTAATGTAAACAAATAAAGTTTTGAACTTGGATACAAACAAACTTCTCTTGTCTTGGTGAATACTAATGACCAAGACATAACCTGCACTTACCACGAGAAAAACTTATTAATCATTATATTATAATATATTTTTGGTTTTTGTTATATTTTACGGGACAATATTTTTTTTACTTTTTTATTCATAATTTAACTTAAAAATAGTTATTTTGTTTTCTTAGAAAGAAAACATTTTTCGTATGGAGTGTTTTATATTAGTTAAAAATCATGATAAATGAGATTGATTTTTTTTTTTGATGACTAATATATTAAGTGAACTGATTAGTTATATGAAAATATTTATTTTTGGAGTATGATTTAATCCGTATTTACGCGGAACGATATCTTTTTTTAAGTATAGATAAAAAATGTTGAAAGTTGGTTTGGCTTTTTTTATGTTGGCATGAATAAATTTAATTGTATTTAAGAAATGAATACTTGTTTTATGAATATTTTATAATTTACGAATATCTTTTTTATTTTCATTTTTTCAGATTTTAAAGGATATGAAAGATTTGCGAATATATTATTTAAGAGGATCTACTTAAAAATGATCATAAATAACACATGTTGCCAAACAGATCCAGTAGCAATTTTTGTAAATAAGAAACTTTTTAATACAATCAATATTATAGAGATAAGTAGATAGAAAATTAAACAGTTCTCAGGAAAAAAAAAGTAAGTTATATCGAGGCTAAAAAATGATGAAATTCACGCATAAAAAAATAAGAGTACTTTCCCAGATTGATTTTAAAAACCATTGAATTTAAATAGATTTATGGTCCTTAGCATTGTTGTCTTCTAGTAAAATTGGCTCCAACATTTGAATTTGAATTTCTTCTTCTAAAAGGCTTTGACAATGCTCTCCATCCACTAATAAATTCGTTAGCCCTTCATTGTGTCAAGTTACATCTTCACATAACTCATATGAGCCTTGGCACACAAATTAGACTTTATCATGTACAGATAGAGAGCTCTGCCTTAGTCGTTAATGAGTGACTACTTTGTTCAGTCATACACGGGAGACTAAACTTTGCCTTAGACGTTCAAGAGGGACTAAGCTTCTCTCAGCAGACTTCTTGTTTTACTTAGCAGACTTCTGCTTTTCCTGAGCAGACTTCTCCCAACAAGCTTCAACTCCGCCTTGATGACTTCTTGCATTAGCGGTCAAGGTTTAGTTGCCAGCCTTTAACATGCTGGCTCCTCTTCTTGTACATAGATCATCTTTGCATCCAAGCAATGCCTTTTTATGCAAGTTTACAATACTTGCAATACATTTCATGATTTCCCAACCTCCATTACTTCTTATACACACATTTGATGCTGTGATGAGTTTCTTCTAGGCTAAATGTATGAAGGATACTTCTCTTCTTCTTAGTTGATGTGGAGATGCTTGACCTTCACTTAATGTTTGGCCTCCTTATCTCCTAATTCTAATATTCTACCAAATAGCATTTTATCATATTTGGGTACACGTTTATCAATTTACGTTTAACATAAGCATTATAACTAAGAGCTAAAAGAAAAAGACAGGTTAGAAACTTTTCCAATATGTGCTTAGTATGGAGTTTTTTCAATTTATTTTTATAATTTTATTTAGCATATAAACAGAACAGTTTCTAGAGCATATGAGTAGAGATAATAAAGGATTTATGTGAATCATCATTAATCAAACCATATATAATAGAGATCACTTTCTCTTTTCAAAAACACCATTCGATTATGGTATTCATGGAGAATTGAATTGTGAAATAATCTACAATTTTTTGGATCGTTCCTGAATTTTATTTAAATATTCTCTCCTTCATGATCTGATCAATATCTTTGATTTTTTTTGTTTATTTTGTACTTCGTTGTGGAACTCAAAATTTTCAAAGAACTCAGATTTATATTTCATCAGCTAAACATAAAAATAGCTACTAAAGTTATCAATTAATATGATGAAAATATTAATAGTTTTCTCTACTGTTAGAAGTCATTGGCTCACATACATATGTATGCATAGTGCCCAATGCGTCATTAGTCATTTCAGTATGTCCAATAAATAGGATTTTTGTCATTTTCTCTATTAAACAAGATTTCACATGTTTACAATTCAAAGTTGAATGATCACTTCAAAATTCCATCACTATAAAGCTTGTAAATAAATTTCTTGTTTATATAGCCCAAAATAGAATATTAGAAAATGTTGGATTTAAGCAATTAGACTTAAACTTCTTTGTCTAAATGTTATAGCATGCTTCGGTTTAGAATGTAATGACCATTCACTAATGGATCGCTACTATAGATCAAATGAAAAAATACTTTTGTTTTCGATCGTCCAAACAAACAAACAAAAACAGTCCATCCCAAAGTAAGGAATGGAGATGATATCCTTATCTATGGCAGGGACATATAGCAATTATTAAGTTTTATAATTACGCTCAAAGGTAAAGAAAATGAATATGTTCCCACAATTAATGTAAAAGTTTTTGCTCCATTAACCATATATATAGGTCCATTTGTCCTTGCTCCAAGGTTTTACTCTTGATTAGACCTTGAAAATTTATACAAAAATGAACATTATAACTAACATCCAATATTCAAATATTATAATTAGAAATAGTAATATTTACTTATATAACATAGATACCCAAAAAAGAAATCTCTAATCTTTTCCTTCAGATCTTTCAAGCATTTAAAGAAGTTTGATCCACTCAATTTTTCCTTCTCTGGAATAAATCATGACGAATTGGAACTTCGATGGTTTAACATAAGTAGCAAAAAACAAAACAGAAGTTAATATAAGTGAGATTTTGCTGAATAACAAAAAAAGAATTAAAAAAAGTTAGAAAAAAATAGAGAGAGATAAGGAGAATGGAGAAGAGAAAGAGAAGAAAGAATGACCTGTAGAGTGAATTATAGTTATTTTGTTGCCTATAGAGCCGAATTACCCTTAATATAATCTTCATTAATTTTGAGTAATCTCAATAATTAAAAAAAAAACTCATACTATACTGATATACTTTAAACAAAATTTTCTTCAAAATGAGTATAATCATTCAAAATCGATATTTCACTAGATTTCAAGTGAGTTTTAACTCATCTCCCGAATATCCAACTATTTTAAATAACGCCCTTCCAAAATATATCCAACAAAACTCTTGGTTGTGATCCAAGCTTATAGCTCAAAGCCCAAAAATCATTACATTATGGATAGTTAAATTGATAAACCAATCTCTACTCATATGGTAACATTATGCTTCATGTATAAAAGAAAAACATCAAGTACCCTATATACACCAATATCACATATAAAGCATTTTCAGAAATGATCGATTATTAAATTATGCTTCTTCTATATATAAGGAAAACATCAACCGCCTTCATACACTAATATCACACAAACTGCAGTTCAAGCATGGACTTAAAAAAGAACAGCTAAGATAGTTACATGTCTCTGCCCTTACATTATATAATATTACATGAGAGACGTAAAATAGATATTAAAACGGGGGTTCTTATGGGATACCGATGATGGGGAAGAAGGGAAGGTAATAGCTCGTTGGAGCCAGCCCCCACTCCGGAGGCACAGGCAAATCAACTGTCTTTGACGAACCGAAAGATCCGAGGCTTCTTGGGCATGATTTCAAGAAGATCAACTCCGAAGAGAGACCATATTTGTTACCTTCGAGCTTAACAATCTTCGACTTCATGTTCTTTTTGGAAGCATAAAGTTGCTTGAAGCTACCTTGGAGTTCCGCTTCACAATCGGATTCGATTCTGGAGGGAAGTTCCGACATAAACTCGCCCTTCTTGTCGGTTGAGACGGTGAACCGCGTCTTGGTGTGGCTACAACTAACGCTGATCATGGTTCCTGAAAAGAATATGTAAAGTTTAGTTAAAATTGTATGAGTAGAAAGAATGTTACATTATGTCAATAGAGTTTACTTTCTTTTTCTGCTATAGTATAAAGTGCAACATTTAAATTATAACAAGAAAATGTTTAGTCATTTAAAGGTTAGTATTGAATTGACCTGAATAATCGTAATCATTGGGACAGTCGTAACAAGAGACTTTTCCATCGACGAGCGAAACCGAGACCACCACGGAAGATGAGATCAAACCTGCCGTGAGAAGGAAAAAAGCTAGGAAACTTAACCGCATAGCCATTGGAGAAGGGAGAGATCTGTTGAGGTAGACATTATAAAGAAAGATGTGTATATATATAGTAAATAGAGATATGGTTTGTTCAAAAATATAAAATAAAGTAAATAGAGATTTATTTACGATACAAGGACTATCACAAGTTTCACAGTTGCTTCATTACTGAATGGACCCAAAGAACGAGCATGGTAGTTGGCTTGGCGTTAAATGAATGTGTATCTAAAAAATCTTATCCCCATGACATTTTATTTTAATATAAATTTTCTTTGATTGATTTGGTACTCTTCTCGAAAACCGTATGTTTTTCCTCACAAAAGTTTAATTTCACGTAAATAATTCATTCGCTATATTAGATGTTTGGACTACAATTTTGGGAAAAAATAGTGGAGCCATTTAATACGAACTAACGCGTTCACTAGGAAAAAAAACGCTTTTTGTTGATTTAGTCCAAACATCTTATACGAGGTCGCTAGAAAACAAAAATTGTTTTTTGATGATTTAGTCCAAACATCCAATAAATTAAAATTATATTCTATCCAAAATATGCTAGCGAAAGAACAAAATAACACTTTTAACAAAAACCAAAAACCAAACTTATTATAAATAAATAAAAAAATCTCAAACAGTAAAAGTATACATTTGTCCCAAAAACAAAAAAGAAGAAATAAGAGAGGAGTATAATTGGAGCACAACAGTCAACATGATTTTAATAGGGGTCATCAATTGCTGGGTACGTTTCCACCGTACTGTTTTACATTTAACGGTCGGTGGCTCACTGTGGCTTTTCTCTCACATGGCTTTGGACCAAAAATGGAACAAGATTCAAAATATCTGGATCCACTGAAATTTAAAACCAAGCATTTCGGAGATTAAACCATAAATTTAGGATATAGTAGTAGTTTTGATATATAATGTTAGAGAATGCCAAATAAATGCAGATGAAGTGGAATCGAAAGGCACAGCAAATTTGTCTTAACTTTACGTAGGACCGGCCTACCTGTAAAATATTGTATGGAGGTCTGATGCAGTTGGTAAATGAAAAGTTGGATTTGGCCATATATTTATATTTCTAGGACTCGAATCCTATCTATGACCGATTTATTGAGACTAAGCTGTTTCAGGTATTGGCCTAATGGTCGGTATGGATGATATTCAAATATTGGTGATATGGATATCTATTCGAATATCAAAGTCGTCTATAAGTTTGTGTGTTGACATAATAAATTCAAAGTTTCAGATTTACTCTATTTCTGTCTAGGACATGGGCTAATTTGTATCCCAACTAGTTGTAAAGGTGTTCATAAAACACCGTACAATTTGCCACTTCCATTAACGGAGATGTGGAAATCGGCTTATTCGTACCCGAACTCTCTTTCGAGGTTTCAAACCGGGTTTTCGCTTTCAAGAGTAAAGATTTCTCGTATCCCCTTTCTACGTCTCTAAATAATTAATCTGTGGTAATAAACACCCGAACAATAAAAAAAACCGGACTATTCGCACCTAAACAACTTCTCAATCGACGAATACCAACATTGACCCAATTTTCGTTAGTCAACACCAAACCTCTGTTAATGGAGATTAGTCGGATGCCAGATCACTTGCCACAGTGTGAATAGTGACCAAAAATGGTGTTGTTTTCTCTTTTTTTTTTGTTAATATCAAACAATCAAAACGACGCCGTTTTGATTAATGAATTATTTTTTTATAGAAAAGGATTTAGGCATTATAAATACGAAAGTCGTCTTCTTCCTCGAGCTTATCTCCCTGGATTTGAGAAAACAAAATGGCTACTTCCTCTAATTAACAGCCATCTTCATGGGATTCAAGTAAGTTAATCCAATGAAATTGTCTGTAAACGTAAATTCTGGTGTTAAATCGATTTCAATTGTGTTGATATTCGGTGGAAATTTTACAAGATTGAGTGTAAGCGTCCGTCATCGTGCTCGTGCTCGGGGATTTCCCAATGTTTGTAGGTGTGGAGAATTGTCGGTGATAAGAACTTCAACCACTGATAAAAATCTAGGGAGATAAGCTCGAGGAAGAAGACGATCTACGTATTTGTAATGTCCTAAATCTTTTTTTTTTTAATTCATTAATCAGAACGACGTCGTTTTGATTGTTTGATATTGACAAACAAAAAAAAATGACGCCATTTTTGGTCACTATTCATAATGTGGCAAGTAATATGGCATCCAACTAATCTCCGTTAACAGAGGTTTGGTATTGACTAATGGAAATTGGGTCAATGTTGGTATTCGTTGATTGAGAGGTTGTTTAGGTGCGAATAGTCCGGTTTCATATTGTTCGAATATTTATTAGCACAGATTAATTATCTAGAGACATATAAACATCTCTAGGAAGTGTTCGGGTACGAATAAGCCGATGAGTCATCTGCTATTTCAAAGTCCCCGTTGGAAAACTATGACAAAACAATGTCGTTTTATATATTGGTAAATAAAAATTAAAAAAAGGAAATAGGACAACTAACAGTCATCTTCTTCGTTGGGATTGTGTGAGAGAGAGACATCATCGAACGCTATTACATTACAAACACTTACAAGTACTTGGTGTTTGTGAGCGTAGTCGTTTGTCTTGATCATCAATGGAAGAAAGTTCTGAGTTTAATTGATTTCTTGGGTATTAATTTCTCAAAAAATAAGGTAATTTAAAATTTTAAAATTATTTAATCGATTGTTTAGAATTGTTTAATCGATAATTTAGAATAGCTTAATCGATAGTTAAAATTTGCTTCATCGATAATTTAGAATAGCTTAATCGATGGTTAAATTTTGTTTCGTAGATGTTTTTGAATTGTTCAGTTAGTGGCAATACAAACTTTGTGTAGATAGTTTTTTTATAATACTCTTGGTTTTTTTCAATAATGCATATATTCGCTTTTTTATAAATTCTGATGACAAGTTCACAAAGATTTGATGATAGTACGATTCTTTTTATAATGGTGATTCTGTGACTCAGTTTGTTACACCAGCGACTTCATTGTATCAAGCAATGCATGTGAGTTTGTATTAGGCCTGAGACTTTTTTCCGAACTCAAAATCCGAATCCGAATCTGAACCCAAAAATATATTTTAAAAATCCGAATGAATTTCATTTTTCTAAACCCAAAAAAAACAAAAATCCAAATAAATCGACATGAACCAACCCGAATCTGAAATCCTACCTAGACATAAAAAACCGAAACTCGAATAACACGACCGGAACCTGACATGAACCCAAAATTCTATGTATAACTAACATAATATGATAGTTTGGATTCAGGTTTAGTTCAGTTCCATATGTTTGATTAGTTTTTTTGTTTAAATTTTAAGTTTTTTGGGTTTTTATTACATTGGTTAATATTATTTTAAAATTTTTCAAAATATTTGAATCCTAATCCGAACCCGAAATTAACCGATCCGAACCCGGAATCCAAAATTAGATTCGATATAGAACCCGAAATCTGACCCAAATCCGATGAACAAATTTAAAAAAAACAAACGGTTTTATATGTCTGAACCCAAAAATCAAAAAAATCCGAATAACCGACCTGAATCCGGACGGAGACCCGAATTCCCAGTCCTAGTTTGTGTTGTCAAAGATTGTGGTACAAAATGCCATATGAAGCTGTGACTGAGGTTAGATTTTGTGTCATGGTCTAGGCAACTTTTTGAAGATGTGTAAAGCGGCTAGATGGTGCAAATCAGTCAAAATATATATGGAGCACGATGAAAAGAGTGACGAAAGAGCTGACAATGAGTGAAGAGATGAAAATTATGCACTTGAAGGAAAAGATCATAGTTAGAAATTGCGAGAGGAAAAAGAAGAGGAGAGAACAGATAAAAGAAAAGAAAAAGGCAAAAATGAAGGTAGAAGCTCGTGTAATTACGAAGGGTATGTGGGAAAAAATAGTGGCCACATTTGTTGATGAGGAAGAGAATGATGACTATCGATGAACCCCTCTTATATCAAATTGTGACAAAGCAAATAATAAGAAAATTTATTATTAGGGTATCTGCAAATCTTGTGTGATCTGAGACATGATGGTTTTTGTATGTTTTAACTTAAAACGTGAAGGTATGAAAAAAAATTTATGTGGCTTAAATAAAGAAAATAAACGGTATTTGTAGATGTATTTGTAGATGTTAACATTTAAATTTATATGAACATATATGCAAATTTATATCAACACTAGATAAGGACTAGCCTGATAGACGGGTAAAAAATAAAAAAAAAATAATAATCAAAAATTCATTTTGAATTATTAAAAAAAAATTTCGAAAAATAATTAATAAATTCATTTTGAATAAAAAGTTTTGCAGTCTGATTTTTAATATCATATTATTTAAAACTAAATATAAGTTATGGATAAATAAATTCATGAACACCCTTAAAAAAAGTATGATGTCTATGTTTTACAATTAAAACAAAATTACAATTAAGAAACATACATCGGAAAGATTTTGATTAGAAAGTGGATAATATTTCTTATAACTCTTAGCGTTTGATCGAATTTTTAAGTGTATTTTTGTGTTTGATGAAAAATTATGATAGAATAGATACCTTTATATAAGGGTGATTATTTATATTTTCTGGAATTTATGATTTCTAAGAAAAGAAAAATTCTTCAAATCCTTTTTCGTTTATAAATATTTTATTGTAAATCTTCTTTTTGGAAAATAAACTTTCTTTTTTTTTGAAAAAACTTTTAATCCTTTTTGTTTTATGGTTTAATTTTTTGATTTTCCTTTTTTAATTTTTAATTTTGAGTTTTTTTATTCTTTAATAATTTTAAGAATTTAAAAAAATAAAACATATTTTGACACATGTCAACATTTTAAATCATTAAATTGACACTTGTCATAATCCTGTGAGTTACTAACTTTGAATATTGATACTTTATATAATAAGATATGTAACTTTCTGGGAACTTGAAAACATCGATAGATTTTCGGGTTTAAGGTTTAGATTTTGGGATTTAGAGTTAAGAGTTTAGGGTTTCGTGTTAACTTTTTAGGTCAATTGTATACTAATCAGCTTGGATTCAGAAATTCTTAGGGTTTAGGGTATAGGGTTTACTGTTTAATTTTGCGTCAACTGTATACTACTCAGTTTGGGTTCACAAATCCTTGGGGTTTAGGGTTTAGATTTTGAGATTTAGGATTTTGATTTTAGAGTTTAGAGTTTAGAGGTTAAGGGTTTGGGTTTAAATTTTATTTTGGGTCAACTGTATGCTATTCAGTTTTGGTTTACAAATCCGTAGAGTTTAGGGTTTAGATTTTGAAGTTTAGGATTCACATTTTGGGGTTTAGAATTTATATATTTATGTTAATAGTTATTATTTTTGAAAACTTATTTATATTTACATAAACTTTCCTTTGTTTCTTTATTTGAATCAAACGTATTCTAATGTACGAGTATTCAAAATGTTTAATTAATAGGTTTATAGAAAGTAACAATGATTCAGGTTGATAGTGCTAGAATAATGATGGAATCGATAGTTGTATCCGTAAGTTGGTGGTATAGCCTCTTAATAACGACTTATTCTTCTTCATAGGGTTAGTCTTTCCAACTTTAATAAAATAGATTTGGGTTAGTCTCATCGGCCAAAACGGTACGACCATACGAAAACGTTAGTTTCTAAACTACTTTTTCGAAGATGCTATTTTAACAAATTAAGTTTATAAAGTGGTTCGGTCAACAAAGTCATCCTTATTATTAAAGTTGGATAAAAGGCACTGGAAGATTAGGCAATACGCCAATACCTTAATTAAGAACGACTTCAATAATTTCTCCAAAAATGGGATTTGATTAGAGGATGTAGCCATTATGTTCTGTTTTCATTACCTAATCCTAAAGCTTAGTTAAAGATACTTTTGTCCCAAATCGATTTAAACTTGAAAACGACGAAAGAGATTAATTAACAATATGAAAAAATGGTGTCGTTTTGTCATACTATTTCAACAGGAACATCGACGTGACGGATGAATCATCTCCGTTAACAGAATCGGTGATTTGACTTGAGGGGAACTTGGTCAACGTTGTGTTTGGTCACCATAAACAAAGTTCGTATATGGTTATTTGGGTAGACTGGATGTAACCACACAAATATTTTGCAAACCGGCTCTTTACACACGAAACTAGGATCTCTTACTCTAACTACACAAAAAAGTTTTGCGGTTTAATACTATACAAAATCTTTAATTCTAGGTATAACTACATAACCATCAAATTCTGGTCTAATTTTTTTTAAAATTGACATGTTAACCGGGTTTAAACCAAAGAAATCAATACTAAACCGAAAATTAGATTAATAAACTCGGGAAAACGGGGTATAGCCACACAAAAAGTTTGCAAATCGGCTATTTACACCTGATATTGATCTTCTTCCTTCATTCACACAAATACGTTTTAACGGTTTAAAACTACATATAATGTTTAATTCTAGTTAAAACTACATAATCGTCTAATTAATAGGAAACCGAATTAAAAATCAAGCGTAAACCAAATAAAATATTTAATTTTAATCTAATTAAGTGGTTTTCATGATAAACCATTATTATCCAAAATAAACCAGATTTACTAATAAAATTGAGATAAACCTACATTTCTCTCCCTTCTCAAGAACCATTCTAATTCGATTTCAGAAAAAAAAAGTTTATGAATTTAAAAACTTCACCTATTTTTCTGTCATTAGACGAAATGCCCAGAGCTAGCTTCTGTGGTGGTTGAAGTTAAGATTAGCTCAATCAGAAGAGGGAAAATCAAGTAGATATCGAAGTGCTATGAGTTGGATCCAGTCGAATCAAGTAGATCTCGACTTATCAGAACTTAGGACCAGTCGTTCACCCCACGCACGCGTGTAGCACAGGTATATTATTGAAATCAATCGTTCTCATCTTGTGGGCTTTAATGCTTTGGGCTTCCGTGTAAAATGTTGGCCCAATATTTGGTCGAACAAAAAATAAAAGAAAATTCAGAGAACTCAACCGTCGGCTACACTTCTACAAATTCAGTCGGCAAAACCCTAGAATTTCATTTTGTAACTCACAATAGTTTTGAAAAAAAAAAAATGATCCATTCTAAATTTCTAATGGCTCTAGAGATCTACTCGGCGACTTACCTGACGTCCTCAGTTCCCACATCTTGTCCTTCCTTCCGACAAAAGAAGCTGCAGCAACATCGGTTCTGTCAAAACAATGGCGCTATCTCTTTGCTTTTTGCCCTAATCTCGATTTCGACGACTCCAAAAGCAACAAGGTATCTACACATTACAAGGCAATTCTCCTGTACACAAGTTTTCTTTAAAGATCAACGATGATGGCGATGCTCCAATATATCCAACGAGCCGTATTTATCCTTGGATTCTCAATGTGTTGGAACGTGGTGTATCAGAACTTAACCTAGGCTTGCGTTTGGAATCATATTATCTGCTTCCTTCAAATCTTCCTTCAAAGATTTTCTTGAGCGAGACGCTAGTTAAGCTGAAACTATTCTCCAGCGACCCCTCCATTGAAGTTGACGATGTGTATCTCCCAAAGCTAAAAACTCTGCATATGGA